>JAOTAV010000011.1:373984-388128 GCA_026546445.1 Cyclargus thomasi
GATTCTGTATATCTTTAGGCCCACTATCATAACAATTTGCATTCAATAAATTTTGTTTTACACGCATATTCCCTATTATTATAAGCGTCCCACGTAACTCTACGAAGGTTGTTTACTGCTGATGGTGAACAAATGCTTTTATTATAAAAAAATACAGAAAAAAATGTGAATAGAACAACAATAGTGCGTCGGAAATCGAAATAGTTTACCTCGAAGCGCCTACGTTGTACTGGCGTAAAGCACTCGTGGGTAGGAAGGCTAAATTATGCCATCTTAAAGGGCGTCGCAGATGACCAAGTTAAATATATTAATGTTTCTTTAAAAGTAATTAATCAACCCATCAGATGGTATAGTTTTAATAATAATTGTTATTTTGTAGCCTCCTTGCGTGGAATTCTCGCGTAACAAGCTAAATGTTCAAAAACATTAAATCCGACTGCAGGAACCATTGCAATTTAAACATCAAGTTATGTATTTTTCTAGAATGGCTGTTTAAAGCCCTTCATTTTGATTCAACCTAAATGGGCGTAAAATTTTTGGAACCTTACAATTTTGACTTCAGAATCCGCCATTTAGATATTTTATTATTTAGTGTCACATGCGCTATCAAGACGAATCTAACTACTCCTCATACGTTAAAATCCATCAAGCCGTTTAGGTTGCAGAGCGTCTCAAACAAATATACATACATACTCTCAAAAAACATAACCCTCCTTATAGAGCAGTTGGTTTAAAAATGTAATCTCTTTTGTAAGCTCTTGTGAAAAACACGTTCTTTTTCCAAAACCAAAAGTAACCTATGTCATTCTCCTCTTCATCCTTCAACTAAGTCTATATCAAAAATCAAGTTGGAAGGTTGCTTGGTTTGGGCAATCTCTAACCAAGTCCAACCAACCAACTCGAAGAATGGACAAACAACCACACTTCGCGAGCATAAAGTTAGTACGGATTAGTCGGAAAACTTAGCGCCTGTTTATGCTAATAATGTGACTGAATTTGATAAAACATCAGTTATTCAACACCTACGTACTAATAAACTGGCACTTACGAGAAAAAACTTACGCAACGTAAACGAAAGTTACGACTTACGAGGTAATAAGAATTATTATGTAGGCCTACTAACACAAGACTGTTTTAAGGTAACCGTGGGTTAAAATATCCTGCTATCTCTCTCGTTCTTCTTATATAAGAAAGAGAAGGCAAATTATGAGCCAGTGGAAACAAGCACGCTTGTCCACATTGCAAGTTTCATATAAATCGAAGTTTGATTTTTTTTTCTGAGATAAGAAAATCCAAGTGAGTAAAAGTAACCGAATGTTTACAAATAATAATAATATCTATGGACGCTTCACACCACGTCAGACTGGCCTCGTGCTAAGTTACCGAGAGACTTGTGTTACAGGTACCAGACAACGAAATTATATTTAATACTTTTATACCATACACATATTTAAGATTTTTATTATATGATACATATATTTAATACACATCCAAGACCCAGGAACATTGAAAAACTTTTTGCTCCGTCGGCGGGATTCGAACCCGCGACCCCCGGCGTAAGCTACCAACGCGTTTACCAACTGAGCTACAGTGGTCGTCAAAGAAAAGAAAACTCCTAAAACAATCTTTAATAGTCTTCCAGGTCAATTATCCTATTCCAAAAAAATCAAAGTAGACAACGAAAAAACCTTTGTGATACTACCATTCGCTTCGATATGTCAATTATAATTAACAATATGGTTTAGTACATATTAAAGATTAATTTATTACTACAGTTTTATTAGTTTCATATTGTTAACCCACATAACCAGATCACCTTGTGCTAAATAATGACTCGTCTTATCTTGTTAGTCATGATTTACAAAATCACGACATTTAGACAATCATTACTTAAAACTGAGCGGAACGGAATGCAGAACATAGGCTAGATATTATAATCCAGTGACTTTATCGTACCAGCGGTATGAAAAGCCGCTTGTTCGGTGTGCACAAATGCGTTGTTTCCCATACATTTTCATTCCATCATTTTGAGCGCCCGTAGCCTAGTGGGTTTGGTTTTAGCCTTTGGTTCGCACTCGAGAGTGTGCAGCTTCGAACCCCGGTGGAGGCGAGCACCGATAAGACATTTTCCGATCTTAAGTACATAATTCGGATGCTCATTGCCATGCTGCGGCACGAATAGCCGGCACGACCATACCACGGCCTCACAGAAAACTGGCATGAAACGACATTGTGCTGTGTTCCGTTCAGTAAGTGAGTTTAGTGATGGCCCAACTTCCCTAATCCTCCATTCCCTATTCCTTTATAAAAGCCGGCAACGCACTTGCGAATTGTCGGAGTGTCCATGGGCGACGGAAGTTGCTTTCCATCAGGTAGCCCCTTGGCTCGCTTGCCCCCTCAATATAATAAAAAAGCATTATAAATAAGTATGGATGATGTTTTTTTTAATAAATATTCGTAAGAACGAACTAATATTATAAATGCGAAAGTGTGTATAGAGATACTTTGAGTCCTGGAGAAGGACACATTTTATCCCGTAATAAAAATTAACGCTTCTCTCACGACAAACTAAATTTGGCGCAACTGAGCTGCAGGCGTCTAGTATTCTTTCTTGTGATTATTTATATTATTTTACAGGTCCCTATTTCGATGAAATTTTTTGTCGACCAATCGCAAATAATAAGTTGTTGACAATGTATTTTAGAATTGATCTCCACTCGATCCTTGTTAACACGGAATAATGTAAGGAGTGGGACAATGGTGGTGGATGCCAATGTTTGAATTTTGTGATGTTTTTAACAGGAGTTTATCCTTACAATAGGGTTACTGATTGGTCAACTGTTGCTGTTTGATGTACATGTTTTAAAGGAAAGTTTGGTTAGCCAAACATTCCGATGAAATTATAAAAAAAAATTTATAAAACATGTATCGTCCATAAGCGAAGAAGTTAAGCTGTTTGTTGTTAATTATATAGAAAGTATAGTATATAGAAAGTTTGGTCGGAACATTTGAATGTATCTATGAACTAAGGTTTTCGTAGGTTTATCAAATGTTATGTTTTACTCTACAAAATAAAACGTTTACGGGTTTTTTTTCAGTTTAGGCCTTTAAAACTGACGGTTTAAGCCGTTATGCAGATTTGTCGAACTTGAATAGGGTTTTATACAAGACTGTGCAGCATTTTATTAGAAATCTTTGATATTTTATAATTAAATAAATGCTAAAGTCACTTCCATTTTTGAACAAAATATAATTTCATAAATCCAACATTCGACATCCTTCAAAAATAGAACGCGAGAAATTTTCGATCCGAAAAAGGAAATATAAAAACAATCAATACCATATTCGAATATTCTAGAGAATTTGTACGAAACGTGTTATAAAGTATAAAAACATCAAAAACACCGCGCTCTAGCGGTACAGTCGACATCAACTCAGTGTAGCATACGTGAACCTTATCTTTATAGTGATAAGGTCGTTGAATAGTACACCGATATCGACTGTGTTGGCAACAGATAGAAACCGTGTCCAATCCACTATTTTCGATCGTAAACCAGCCGCACGCGATCACCTGATTATTCAAAAACTTTTATTGTCTTTTATAATTAAAACGATTCTTTTGATAGATCATGCGATTTAATGTCACGACAGATGACGTAGCCATCTTCTGAGATGCACTTCTGAGAAAATAATGTCGCATTCAGGCTATAATTCAAACATTTAAGCAATCGATTTTCCAGCAAAAACGGACCGCTTGCATGCCTCATGCACCAAACCGTTTTGTATTCAATCAATAATTTCTTCATCATATAAATAAGCTCTGCAAAATAATTAAAATATTGCTACTTTTTTAAATCACTAGCAGTCATATTGAGACTTCTTACAACATTGATAAAATCGGCAGTAACAGTGACAATTTTGTCCCTTTTCCGAGTTCGGCTATCACTCTTAATTTATAACAAGGTGCAAACAGTGACTTCACGCAGCTAATTTCTCCACTTTCACATAAGTTAGTCATTTTCTCGTTATACGTCGTTATTAAAATCCAACTTCTCATAATAACGTCGAATACAATCACTAGAATTAGCATAAATAGGCTCCCTAGGCACTGCAACTTAGCACTAACCTATAATTTCATTACATTTATTCTAAAGGATATAATTACAAATTGTCGCAGAGTATTAGTAAACACTTCAATATCGCGTGTCGATGGCAGCCATTTTGAATTAGTTGTCATGTCTATTGACAGTTGACAGCTACAATGGCGGCTACTTGTTGAGCGCGGGAAATGTCATAATACCAATTTAAGTTTTGGAAATATCGAAAGTTTTGAGTCTCTTGAGGTTGTGCTAAGTTTTATTAAAACTTTGGAATATCATGAGTCAACGTTACGAACCCACTTCAAGTTTGGCCGTGATGAATGCAGCAGCCCTAATGTGTAATCAGGGACGAAATATAGACTCATTTTGCTCATGATTGGCTAGCGTCGTACATGAACATAATAAAGTTGTTGAAAAATGAAAAGAAGAAGAGACTACGTCAAAATGGCCCTATGTCTAAATTAGACAGAAATTGCATTTTCGAAATATCAAAACAGCGTAAGTCTACCCCGAATGTTCAACTGTTTTTAATTTAAACCTTCGTGCGGGAGGAGATACGTATCAACTAATAAACTCTTTAGATTATCTTGTATTGCGTGAGATATACATCAGAAATGTACAAACATACAAAAAATATATTTCTTTCTTATTACTGCATATTACACCGAGTGCTTCTATATGTCGCAGTTAACTTAAAAGGTTACAATAAATTTTATGTTCATTACCGTCATCGGTGGTTTTATATGCCATTTGATACTCTTTTTGTTATAAAAATAACCGACACCTTACTTTTGCTTATTTTTTGAAGACATATGAATACCCCTAAATAATATGATAAATTACGTTACTAATAAAAAGAGTTGATATTAACACAATAATATGGATAATAACAAGATATTAACAGAATAATATGGTAAATTATACATTAACAGAATAAAAGTCCCATTGAAATCGGACACTTTATCAAGTAAGGAATTCAGGAATAGTGGAAACTTTTGAGAAAATTTTAGTTTTCAAATACAATAACTTCAATACATTTTGGCGTGTTAAATGTCAGACCTAGGCTACCACCAAGTTTTTTTAATCCAATAGTTAAAATTAAAATCTGTCTGTTTTTGCGTGATCATGGCTTTATATTCTTATTATTCCTGGAATAATAAGATTAATTCCTTCTTTATTTTAATCCAATGTTTTCACATTCATTTATTGTGTATAAAATTGTTTTTTTTTGTTCCTTGTTTTTGGATAGGAGAGCGATTAACCGATATAGAACTTTCGGACGAACATTTGACACGCCCGTCCGATGGATTTTTTTTTATGAAAGCCCCACTCTTGGGACCGCTTTTTACATGATTTCATTTTTGACATTGCTTTAGTGTTTTAGTTTATATTTTTTATCTAATTTCCACTTTTATATTTCAATGTTACTCATTTCAATTTCATAAATTTGTGCTTGTGTTTTACATTGTACAATTGTGTATATTATATATACTATGATATTTAACTATTCTGCTTTGGTTAGGATTTTTACATTATTATAATTTACAATTTCACATATGGTCCCTTTGTCAGTTTTATGGCAATTTTTATAACATTTTAGCCGTTGCCTTGTATATAGTTAAAACCGCTTTACCACATCCTTATTCATACATTTCAGTTAATGTAAATATTATTTATATTAAATATATGTATACGTTTTAAAAAATAAATTTATAGTTACATATCAGTGCATTTTCTTGACTAAATTTCCGTTACAATATCTAGCATGAGATACATCGATGAAGCAGTAATATAAAAAAAATCGAATAAAATCATTGTATGTTGTCACATTTGACGCTCAGACGATGGATGGGACCATCTTCATTTTCAAGTAATCTAATAATTAATAGGATAGGGCCCATGTCCTCATAGACGACTGTCTTGCTATAAGCCACTTAACCACCGAAGCGTTTTTCCAAGTAGGTAGATTTACATTAACTTTTACATAAATGCAATAAAATTATTTTACACATACATTTTCATTAGCAATGTCCGATACCTAATTGAAAGTAAATTTTAATTGTTCTCATGCCTTAAGTTACTTATTATAAAACTATAAATTCTGCAGGCCATATAAGTAGGCGATGGTTTATGCAAAAACCAGGCTTTAGACGAATTGACAACAAAGTAACCTAACACAAAAACTTCGTCCGCTTAAATTAATGTAAAGGTAATTTACATCGCAAAAAAAAATCACACACCTTCATATTTTTTTATCATCTGTGACAAAAAGTAAAATGGCGCAAGTTATGACATTTACAGTGGCGGCCATTAATCATCTGTCAAACGGGCCGCCATCTTATATTAACCTTACATGGAAGCTAGTTCTGCAATTACGTCTAGGCTAGATGCAATTTGCTGTGTGCATCCTATTGTTTCCGATTGAGATGTCTCAGTTATAAAGAAATCATTATAATTTATATCGGCCATACTTTGTGGCAATTAATTACGGTTTAATTTTCACAATTATTTTCCTCTAAACTGGACACTGATCGGGCGTTTATCATTAACCGTTAAGTCCAAATTTTCAAGCATTATAGAACACCAGAGTTTCACCAGGTTTTACGACGTACTTTTATTAAAAAAAGAAGAAAAGTTACGCCTACGTCTGTCTTTGTCGTATTTCAAATAAACGCGGCTTCGTTTGCGTGTAATTTAAAAATCATGTAAAAATTTAAAAAACGAATATTGTTGTAAGCTCCTTTAGAAACGTAGTCTATGTCCAGCATTTTAACTATGTATATGCATAATATTAAACAGCAAGTCGATTAGTCATTCGTTTAAAACTGGGCTAATTTATTTTCCCAAAAAAAGCCATTCTTTCGAGAAACTTGTAACTTGTTTTCCATTTTGTGAGCATTATGACAACCAATCGTACGCCAAAAGACTCTAACCTTGACTCTATAATCATTGCTTAGATTTTTTCCTAATACGTATACTTTTTACTACAGGTCCTCACAAAAGGCCACGTAAATTATTTAAAACTGTCAGCGGCATTCATTTACATCTTGTTCAGTTCGAAGCAAAAAAGAATTATTACATTTTGAAGATAAGTAGGTATCACCTGCTTTAAAAAGTGTTTCTGATGAATCTAGACGTAGTGCCTATAATTAGGTTCAAGATAATGGTGGAATTAGACGTAAAAGGCCGGTAAATGTTTCTCGAATTCTGACAGCATTTTCACGAGAAACCCAGGTGGTTTTTTCACAAGAATTTTGTTTGGCAAAGGCCGGCTACAGAAAATTCTACAACCATCCGTTTTTGCATACTGAGAATTGAGTTTATTACAGGCTTATTCGAATACTCATGTCGTTTTTTTATGATATTTAGGGGGCAAGCGAGCAGACGGGTTACCTGATGGAAAGCATCATCCATCCGATCAGGCATCCGAAGATTCCAATCCAATCCGAAGAATAAAAAGGAAATGGAAATAGAGATAGGGGGATTAAGGAAGTTGGGCCACCGGTAAACTCACTCACTGAACGAAACACAGCACGACGCCATTTCACGCCAGTTTTCAGTGAGGCCGTGGTATCATTCCAGTCGAGCCAGTCCATTCGTGCCGAAGCATGGCTCTCCTACGACAATGAGCATCCGTATTATGTACTAGAGATCGGAAAATGTCCCATTGGTACAAGCCTTTATATATATTTATACCTACAGATAAGTGGCAAGCGGATACTTTTTACAATAATCGATTGACGTGTTTTTGTATTGTATTAAACGAATTTGCCGCAGGCCTCGAACGGTATAGTTACGCCACTGCCTACGGGTAGGCTACGGACGCTCATATACGCTTTACTGAATGTTCTACCTACGAGATGCGACGTAGTAGATATTCGAAATTATATCTTTAGAATATTTCTGCTTCTTTGTTTAAGAATGCCTTTAGCAGAAACTTGACTTTAAATTTTATTTTTAAATAATTTTTAAGCTAGAGGATGCCCGTTACTTCGTCACACCAAAAAACATTGATCGCGCGGAAACGGTATTTTTTTTTCAATTACAACGTATACTATGTTCTTTCCGAGGAAGGAAAAGTATCCTGACATTTCATCCTGCAACAGGAATATGTCTATACAAAATTTCAGCAAAATTGTTTCAGCAGTTTGTGAAGAGATAACAGACAGACAAACTTTCGCATTTATAATATTAGAGTGGAACTATAGATTTAAAAAATATATAAACAAATTGTATCGTGGTTAATGTTGGTTGTTGTTCAGTTACTTGAGGCTCTCCGCCAAGAACCTTTGGTCATTCAGAGTATGTGACTCTTCTAATAAAAACCGAGTATTAGTAAGCATCCATAATATCTATTATAAATGTTAAAGAGTGCTTGTTAGATTGTCCTTCCTTCACGTCTTAACGAAGCAACTAATCGACCAGATTTTTGACACATATGAAGAGTAAAATAGGCTTTTGGTCTTGGAAACATGACGTTTAAATAGTGTTCGCGATTTTCGAATTTAGCGCGAACGAATCCGCTCGTAAAAGCTATAAATTAATTATTTCAAGATTTATTTCATTGATTCCATCGATATACACGATCCTTTGCAAAACCAAAACTAACAATAGAGTTTCAATAACGTAGGTATGCGGTGAAAAATAAAAAAAATTCCTACACGTCTTCGACCAGAGATAAATTACACTATTTAAATACTTGAACTTTAAGCGATTAATTTATGACGATAATTGTATTTTAAGAAGTATTAAATTTTACGATTGTCTCATTGTAGGTGGCGACTGGGCACATTACGGATCATTTAAATATTTTAATAAACGTCAAGTTACGCACATTATCCGAATGTCTGACCAGAAAAAATCGAATGTCTGTCAGATTTTAAGAAAAATCGTGGCCTAGTGGGTAAGACCTTTGGTTCGCACTCGAGAGGGTGCAGGATGGAACCCCGGTGGAGGCGTGTACCAATGAGACATTTTCCGATCAAGTACATAATTCGGATGCTCGTTACCGTGGGAGAGCCATGCATCGGCACAAATGGGCCGGCTAGACGAAGTGATACCACGACCTTACAGAAAACTGGCTTAAAACGGCATTGTGCTGTGTTTCGTTCAGTGAGTGAGTTTAACAGAGGCCTAACTTCCCTAATCCCCCTATCCCTATTGCCATTCCCTATTCCTTCATAAAAAGGCAGACAACGCATTTACGACTTTCTATCAGGTAACCCGTCTGGCGTCTGCTCGCTTGTCCCTAGATATCATAAAAAAGTTCCTACGCAAAGATCTATCAGAAATTTTGGAGAGTGTACGGGTTCACAATAAAACATAGGTGTGACTGATGCACTCTGTGCGCGTTCCTTTAGGGCTTTCCGAATTTTTCTGATCGAAAATTTTGATAGATTTAGCTAAGGTTCTTCTTGGCCAATGTTTTCCAGGTCTTGGTCACTGTTAATCGTTGATGTCGTTCCCAACTCCGTTGTGTCAATATTCGCTTAGCTCACAGAAACACTATCATTTTTTCCGGGATAAAAAGTATATTTTGTTCTTTCCCGGGCTCAAAGTATCTCCATACTAAATTTAAGTGAAATCGGTTTGGGCGTGAAGAGCGCACAGAGACATACTTTTAACCGAACATATAACCTCCTCGTTTTTGGAAGTCGTTTAAAAATAGTACCAATTTTGCAGGTACCTACTATTTTTTGAATATAAAAATTGTTTAGTATATTGGAACTAATACTGAATAGTTAACACTCTAAAGAAAGTTAAATCATAATCGGATTGCCGATCCAAATAATTTAGTCGCGTTACAATTGTGACTTACAAGTCAATTTTGCCAAGCCAGAACTCTTAAATTGCCCTAGATACTATTATTATAAATGGGAAAGTGTGTTTGAGTGTCCTTCCTTCACACCCGCCTGCTGCACAAAGCAACTAATCCACTTGAATTTTGGCAAAAGACTCAAAAGTAACAAAAGCTACTTTTTTTTGGTCTCGGAAAACATCATGTTCTCAAAATATTCCTATTTTCGATTTTTAATAATGCAAACGAAGCAGCAGGTAAAAATTAATAATTTATACATCAAAGAGGATATAGCTGAAAAAAAAAATGAAACGTTTGTGTTCCACGGGGTGAGGTGTACCTAAAATATGAACGACACATCAAAGCGGCCCCATACAAGTTTGATGAGTATCGATCTGTACGGGACTCATCCAAATTGGTGATTCACGTCATAATTACTACAATAAAATCACTAACTTGTAACATGTTTGAAAACTCTTATGTATGTTGGTGCTTATTTGTGATTGTTGTTTTTCTGAATGCTTAATATTCGACTTAGCATAAAGTTTATACGTTTAATAAAGGAGGTTTTGAAGCCACATTAGATTTAACAATTGGCACTGGCTATTACGATCCGAATAAAGGGGCGTTAGAAACGTTGCAATTAAAACATGAAATTTAAAATTGTATCTTACCTAATTATTTTATTAATATGATTTAATGGGAAAGTGTTATTTTGTTAGTCCTGCCATTGCACCAGAACGATTTTTTCCCGCAGTAAATAAGTTAATAAACTTTTGTAATAATTCAAAATACCTATTCAGGGTAGCTAAATAGTTGTTTATAAGGTTTTATGTCAAAATTTAATTTAAACCATAATTGTGAGGTTTTAATTAAATTTAAATAAAAGTTTTCATGTGATAGAGATCCATAGATAAATTACATCGTCCATCCATACTAATAAGCTACCATTAAATTTATTATGTGTTAGTAAAATTGTACAGATATGTACATTGTACTTTTTTTATTTTTCCAAATCAAGACCATCGAACACCACGGTCGAAAGTGACAGAACGTAAGACGCCGACAATAGACGGTACAAGAATAAAACAATTCTCTACTCTACGCTTTCCAGTAATGTGAAAAACGGAAACGGTTAAACATATTTCACAAGTCACAAGAATCAATACCAAATCGGTAGAGACGTATGAATAAGATCCTATTTTATTTACTTAGGCCTAGTAATGAAAATGTAGAGTATGACACGAAAATCTTATATGCGCTATATAATCTTTTACTCTCCATAGTAACTTTGGAAAAATGCAGATATAACAACGTTAGTTAGTAGTAGTTAGGAGTTACCCCTAAAGCTAGTTGCTAGTTATTTTAAAGTTTATATGACTTTAAAATTTTACCGAACTAAGAATTCATTCAGTAGTAACACAGTTTGGAGTTTCATTGTAGTCTATGTTTGCAGTGATAACTGCTGTTTAGCTTAATCTTAGCCTAATAGTACATTAGCGTGGATGTATATATGTTCTCCATCTTATAAGATTCCTACTAGAGTCCATACACCATTGTCATAGAGCTCTACTACAAAACAATTTTTTGATAAATAATACTAAAACGTCATTTGCAATTACAAATTCTGAATACTTTAATTGCAAATTTTAAAGGAGAACCCATTGTTTTAAATAAAATATAAAGCAACATCTTATTACACATTAACACTTTATTAATATTAAACTATGAATAAATTATCATAGTCGAGTAATAAAATTGCAATTTAATGTTACAGTATGTTATTGCTAAATATAGTATGTTAAATAGACCTGTGGCAGGTTACCAACGCAACCGGCGATTTTGCAATTAAACCGTTATATTTTTCCTCAATAACCTTTGATACATTAAAATGTAGAGCCGAGAGAATAACACAATTATGACAAAAGTCACCAATTAACAACAATTTAAGAAATCGTCAGCCAAGATCAACTTCAGTACTCTACCTAAGTAGAGACAATTGAGTTCGAAAATTTCAATTTTATGTCCTAAAGTAAAAATATCAAAGAGAAACTTACGGAGACGAAGGAAATCACAATATATGCAGCATCACTTCACAATTTATTACACAGAGTCACACAAATTATGTCCGGAAAATCACTCGGCTTCGGCGACGTGGAGCGGAGGAAAGCGGCGAAACAGCGGGACAGGTAGATTTAGTATTAGGGAAACGATACAACGAATCAAAGAACGAAATCGTCGAGAACACGTGGTAACATTAGCAAAATCACGTCACTGATGTCATTTTTGTCACATAAATTGCACAGTCTCAGTGGACGATCACGATTAACGGGCGATCTGATCTGGACAGCGACTGATAACAGTCATCAGATTCGAAAAAACGGAGTCGTCATCGAGAAAAAAAACACTGAGGCACACGAGCACAAAATTCTGTCCAATTAAAGATAATGTTTGTGGATATTTTAATAGCGTTCCCCTCCGACGTAACCCGACACAACCAACTCCCGTTGAATTTAAACACTTAATGATCGGTTGAAGGAAATTGTCCGAGAAACGACCGGCCCAACGTGTCGCCCTCTCGCTCTAATTAGTACGGATCGCCGCCGCTCGTATGGGAGTCGCGGCGCTAGTGTGCCGGGTTGGGCGGGGCCCGCTCGGGGGTGGTGCTTCGGTTGGGCGGGGCCTGCTCGCGATTGGTGGTTTCGAATGGCGAGATTTTTTTCGTTCGTACGTGCCCGGCGCTCGGGTTGGTAATGCCACATCGATCGTCGGCGCCTAGTTGCCATTATATTTTTTCATGGGTATTTTTTGGCGGTGCTCGGTGCTTTAGTAACCTGTTATGGAGGCCCCGCCCAGCCGGCTCGTGGAAACGTGCAGAGAGACAGCGGCTATCAATCCATACCCCGGCCGTAGGCTTTTTCGAGTTTTTTTTTCGTCGGTGTGTGTTTTTTTCTCGCGACGACGGTGTCTTTGATTTGTGTGTAGTGTCAGTTACGAAGTTTTATTTCTGTTGACTCTTCGCGGCTCACAATGTACCGTGTTCACACCGGTCACCGTGCTGCTCATGTATGGGATGTTTTGTAGATAGAGATTCGTCATGGTAGAGTATTGTCAGCAAACTGTAAAATAAGTGGCTCTCATTACTTGTAGACGCCTATAGGTACAAACGAAAGTTAGGTGCCTGTGTTATTATAATACTATGATAACATTAGCCGAAGACCCTAAGACATACTTATCATAGATTTTTTTTTTCGTAATATCACACACTCAAATATGTAATTAATCTAATTACAGAATCAATTTTATTTTTAAACTCGAAAGTAACTATACCTAATAAAGACATTGGCATCCTTATTAAATAATATTTTGTTATTACATTACATTACAGTGAAGGGTAATTTTTCTTATTCAGTAATTTCATCTCAAATTCTATGTTAATTATAGCATAACAAAGATAAAAGAAGTAAAAGTGTTGCAGTTTTTAAATAACAAATGAAGTCTTCGATATATTATGTTTCTTCCGAATACACTACAGATTTTACAAAAAAAAGTACTGTAACATTGTTTTAAGCATAAAATTAGTAGCTAATTCTACTATGTTTATGTATCTACTTACAAATATGAAAAATAATATTTTGAGGACTTTAAAAAAAACTTAGTAGAAGTCGCGTTGGTATACACCAAATAGTTTATTTATAAATAAATTTTATTCATTTATTTTAAATACAGTTATTCAATCTAGTCGATAATACCTGGCTCCATGTTTACTTACTCTACCTCCATTAGGTAGCTACTGCCCTTTCGTGAAAAGGTAAAGAACTGTATTCTACAAATCAGTGTTCATCAACGCTTATTTTGCTTTTTAAGGTCTACTTTAACCCAATATTTTTTCGTGAGCTGTTTAGTGACTGTTGCAAAGACGAGAGAGAGAGAGGTGCTTATAAAATATCATTTACATTCTAGGGTGATAATAAAAGCTCTCCTAATCATAAAAGTGTGCTTTATTTTTCAACTTAAAAGATTTGGACAAAAAAATCAAAACCGTAGCAGAACTCTACAAAACGTTAATGTCTAGCCGTAGGTCTGTTACACGATCTTTGACTGTCGAAAAAGGGAACCGCAGGGTTATTATGTATCTCGCGAAAGCAATAATCCATGGACGCTTCACATCACGTTAATCTGGCCCTGTGCTAAGTACCCGAAGGACTTGTGTTACAGGTACCAGACAACGGAAATATATTTAATAC
>JAOTAV010000011.1:392019-411530 GCA_026546445.1 Cyclargus thomasi
CTGGTTAAACAAATTCTGATAGGGCTGAGACATATGAAGGAGTATTACCTCAAAGAATTCAGTAATGATTATTAAATCTACATATAGTATTTATTAATTGTTGGTATTATAATATTTATAGTATTATTGTTATACTATGTTATATTTTTTATGTAGTATGTTTACTGTATAATCTGTAATATGTATAGATATATTATAACTAATTTTTTTTAATTTATTTTTGTTTGCCTTGTTTATCTGTGCACGCCCTATCACATGTTTTAGTAATAACATTTCTCTACTTAGGACTGCTTGAAGAAATTTCTTTCAGAAATAAGCAGTACCTGTTGTGGCATTTTTCTTCTTTAAAATGTTATATTTGTAAATTTTCTTGTGTACAATAAACTGTAAATAAATAAATAAATTTAATTTAGTTCGGTTATGACAGATGTGCATTTACCAGTATGTCGTTACGTTGTAGCTTGAACCATTTAGTGTTTATGTACGTAATGTATAGGTTTTTGTAGGTTCGTTGAAGTCTCATATTTTAATCAACGAACCGTCGCCAGCCGTTTTTCTGGTGACGAATTTACTGGAAATATATGCTCTAAAAAGATTTCAACGCACTTGCATTTCCAGGTGTGTGTATATCTAGACGCTAAGGTTCTTATCACTTCCATAATTTTCAGGTAGCACACATCATTAAACCATTTACATTTCATATAAGAATATGCATCTAGCAAAAACAATATTTAACTACTTTTCATATAACAATATGCAGCTAGCACACATCTGCGCTGCCAGAGGGCACACAGGTGGATCTCTACTCTCTAGCAATCAACTCTTTGATTTTTTATAATAGATACCTCCGTATAGAAGTAAGGGCCGGCGTTAGCAGTAATAGCACCCTGGGTAAAACTTTTGCGGCGGCCCTAACTTCAATAGAAATACATCTTAACATATATTATTCTTTTGTGTGTGTGTGTCACTGAAGTCCAAGTACATAGAGGCAATCAACAAATCTCGCGTTATGTCAAACCCAGCATACAAATCACGGCTCACTTCAAGTTACCTCTTTTCAGTCAACTGGCTGAGAATCAATCAATCAATATCCAGAATACATCAGTTTGATATTTAAAACTTTTACCAATTAAAAAAAATGGTTTTTACTTTCGCCCGTGAATTTTTTTCTGTAAGTTCTACTCTGACCTTTACATCGACTTAATTATTGAATAATGCAAATCGTTTGAATTCAAATGAAACCCACATAAAAATTTAAACCATACGATCCGATTTTTGTGTTCCTTGACCATACTCAATACCAAATGTGCCTAAGAAATATTTTATTAATTTTACAAGAAGCCACAACAACGTAATTAATTATGGTATATAATTATTATGTTTTTTTTCACATTCAATAGTATCTCAGTATCCAATAAACTCGGAATTAATAAAAAATGTTTTTTTTTTTGGCTAAATGAAATTTATTTACGAAGAGATCTGACAATGTCTCTACAATCCATTGGTATATGAATTTATGCTACAACTACAACGCATACTTCATTTGCAGTGACGTGTGGTTATCCGATATCGTATCGAATGGTGTAAAGACACTGAACTACTCGTCACCGTGCGGTTAGTGCGTTACCTTCTGTCATTAAGTTGAGGAAGCGATAAGAACTTTACGAAAATTGTGTTTGTATGTCGATTACTCGTGAGGAATGTGCAAAGTACCGAAACCGATGTATAAGTGAACAAACAGTTCAGACTCAAAAGAAGATTAATAGTTTGAACTTTCTATTTATGTAAAGAAACAAAAATATTTTATTACGCATTCCTCTAATCCAAGCGGATACCGCTTGTCGATTTGCACAGTGAAGTTGAAGTGGTCATTAACCCTCTGTCAAAAAATTTCCATACAAACCGCGATTTACAATAAAGTGTTGTAATATTATCACTTTGTTGTAGACAATCGTGGTTACCACTTTAACTTCATTGTCCGTCCGCGTGGTAATAAATATGAGGATTACTATTTTCCTGCTTTTCTCTTGAAAACTTTTCTGTGTTATAATCCTTACGGAGCCCGAGACCTTTCCAACAAATGCAAAACCGTAGAAATCAGTTTATGCGTTCCAGAGTTATAACGTCAGAAAGGAAAACCCTACTCATTTTTATACAGTAAATTAACAAATTTGTGACCGAGGGTATTAACCCTCGGACACAAATTTGTTGCAGTCATTAGACTGCTACTGCCTAGACTGACCAAGAATACTATAGTATAGTTTGAAGAAACATAATTATTATATAAATAACTATCAGCTGGTATGAAACAGAAATTAAAGTTGATTAAGTAGACAAAGAGTTAACATATTTTCTCTTAGGTATACCATCTTCAATATTATTTTTTTTAATCAACATGTTGTAGCATTCTACAAAAATTTTTCATTTAGATACATAAAGGAACATATATATACATATCCGTAAAAAAAATTCCAAACGCATTTCCGCGTTTTTAACCTCATAATTCCTCAATGACCACCTGCTTTTATGAAACAGAAATGTAAGTACAAAAAGTCAACAAAATCTTTTCTCTACAAAGAAATACCATATTCATAGAGTTTTTTAGACAATATGTTTCTACAAAAGTACATAGAAGCTCTACATGCCCGTAAAAATGTTACCAAACGCATTCTAATCCGTCGTTTTAACCTCACAATTCCTCTCAGCCTGACCAATACGTGAACTTTGCGCAAGACCGAACCCGTCCGACCAGTATTTTGTAGGGTAATAAGCCACTAGACGCTTCACTCGCCAGTGGATAATTGTACTCCGACTTATGACTCAGAGAAGTTTCCCATTAATCGGTATTGTTTAAGATTGTCACTATTCTAGTCGATTTTGTCAAAAAATACTACTAATTGTTGATGCTCTACCCTTAAATTAACCTTATTTATATTTAATTAATATTTACCAACATTAGAGTAGGGACCTCTTTTTACTAACACTAGATGAAAATCTGAAATAAATATTTTGAATTTGAAATAAAATATTAAGATCTACGTTAACATTTTATTGATTTTTTTTTCGTATATATTTTTTCTATTTAGGGGGCAAGCGAGCAAACGGGATACCTGATGGAAAGCAACTGCTGTCGCCCATGGACACTCGCGATATGCTAAGAGTAGCAAGTGCGAGCCGGTTTTTATGAGTGAATAAGGAATGGGAATAGGGATTAGGGATGATGGGCCATCGGTAAACTTACTCAGTGAACGAAACACAGCACAACACCGTTTCACGCCAGTTTTCTGTGAGGCCGTGGTAACACTTCGGTCGAGCCGACCCATGAGAGAGACGTGCCAAAGCATGTCTCTCTCACGGCAATGAGCAACCATATTATGTATTTGAGATCGGAAAATGTCTTATTGTTACACGCCTCCACCGGGAGGCGTGTAACAGCCTCGAACCTGCACCCTCTCGAGTGCGAACCAAAGGTCTTACCCACTAGGCTACGGATGCTCAAATATTATGACTCAGCAAATCTGTGTACCTACTTTCATTATATTCAGTTGTTTCGTCGTGATTGACGCACAAATAAATAAATTTTCATGTACCTATATAATATTCATATGATGGATTTAGTTTTGTTTTTTTGAGCGCGCAAACTTTCTTATCTGTTTTGTTATGTACTACACAGATGATACTCGCAGCTCCGTTGCGCTTAAATTCGTTTATCGCGTGGAAACCGTACATTTTTCCTTACCCGGGGCTCAAAGTATCTCCATACCAAATTTCTGCAATATTGGTTCAGCGGTTTGATTGTGAAGTGGTAACAGATAGACAGATACACTTTGGCATTTACAAAATTAGAATTTTATATTTATTATAGTTTCATAAATCGAATATTTTCCCTAATACTCTACATTTTGCAGTAGCATGGATCTGTTTATGCTAAGACTCAATATCAAAGAATCAATTCAGTAAAATTTTATCGTATTTAAGATATATGAGGTTTTTAATTTTATTTATTTCCATAGTATTTGAGGCATCAGGCAGTAGGCGGTAAAAGGCTCCAAACTCCAATTTGACGAAATTTATTGCCAGCTTCGGGACAGGTGTATCCTGGGTCCTTACCCTTAATTATTTTAGGTGCACATGAATCACCTCCGCGTTTCAATTTAAACTATTATACTTGATTTTACCTCAAAAGGGTACTTTTAAATTTGAAAACAATTAAATCTGTGCTAAAAATTGTTTTACCATCTTTAAAAGTGTTAATTAATGTATTTTTATTCCAGATTAAAGCGAAGCGTAAAACATACTTCACCAATAAAACTTTAGCACTAAACTTTAAAGTAAAAAATACTTTAAAAAATCGCGCGGCAGGTGAGAGACTTTTCGCGCCAATCAACAGATGTCGCCAGCGAGTTCCATGGGGGAGAATGGGGTGTGGCCAGAGTTTAAAGTTACTCGGAACATCATGGCCGCCACTAGCTGTCATTTAGAAATAGATGAATACAATTACAAAATAACTAACGTCACATATTGAACATTGTTAACTAAAGTTTTTATTGTTATAAGTAGTAAGTTTAATCTGAAATTTGTATTATGCAAAGGTATTGCAATTATGTTTTAAAATTCCCCGGTATAAAATATTCTATAATATAGGTATTTATCAGGTAATTTAAAAAGTGGGTATAGGTAAATCATAGCCATAGGACAAAAGCACAGCATGACAGTGAAAACCTATTAAATTACACCATACTTCGGCAGTCGAGTAAAGGGAATAAAATTACAATAAAACACAATTACTTGACTGTGTAATAAGACATTGTAGTTGGGTGGGTGGGGAATGATTTGAATATTGAGGTAACAATAGGTAAGCCTTGTCCTACTGTTACTGTTCAAAATACGCAGAGCACTTTAAATCAATTTATTCAAATGTGTAAGTTTTAATAAAGTTTTGTTTGTGTGACTACTAAAAAACCGCTAATGTTAAAAGTATTTAAAATATTTCAATCTCAAACTAAACAAAACCTTACGGTACGTGATGGATTCTAACATAAATAAAAAAAAGAAGAGTAAAAAAATAAAAGAATAAATATTTCTCTCCAACATTTATTGGTCGAAAAATAAATTAAAAACTTTGGATTTCAACAAAGGTCCGAAATCGTAAAAATAAATACCTACAGGGTCTACTCTTAATTAACAACATATTTACAAATCTTAGCGAATTACTTAGTAGGTACAATTACTTTCATTCCAGGACTCGCTAACCAGCCACTATTTTACAATTCATCCTTACCAATAACAATTTTATTCGTCCCTTATGTTGGTAAGGGGCAGAGACAATTCCATTTTAAAAACATTTTTTTTAAATTAATACAATTACACCGATACACAAATCGTTAAGATACAGATATACAAAATAATACACCCTATAAATACATTATGCACATTACATTACACTTTTGTACAACAAAATATACAATTTCCGAACGATGCCTCTACCCCTGCAACTAATTTTAAAAAATTCTGAAAATTACTATGGCCGCTTTCGTGTATATAAATTATATAAATGCAACATATATTCATACCTACCAGTTAACCTACATGCTATTAAGTATTTTATAATCGTTTTTTAATAACCAACAATCGTTTGTAGGAATTTTCAGGATTCTGATTGCAATTTTTAGGAAACAAACATACCGCTTTAGTGATGTTGTTTAGGCTACATTTGTATAAAAATACCTTTAGAAATTTTTAAGAGGTAGCTGAAACGTTATCTATTAAATTAAGTACAAAAATTTCTATATCCATCTCGCTTTTGAAAGGACTTACTCTAGAAGCTAGTAGACTAACCAGGATAGATTCTATGGAAGCTGATAACCGAGAAGATAGGTACAAGATTCAGACACGTTTAGAGAAATGGTTAAGAGCTTACTTTGAGGTTTAGTCCTGCAAGCTTGAAAATACATTTGGGTCAGATAAAGTATTACCTGAATAAAGCACAAACAAAAGACATAATGATGTATGTCCAGAAATAAGAAATTTACAATTTCAAATTAAATGTAAGGAAAAATATAAACTTCTCCTAAAAACAACAATGTAAAAGATTAAAATAATCTTTAGCAGGTACAGTAAATGCCAAAGGAGAGATTATGAACGAGCAAAGATGAAGATTTAGATTTCCTGCAAGACGTAAGCAAGACAATTGTTTGAATAGTCGATCGGATTAGTAAAGGATATAGCATTATGTATTTAGAATCTTACCTTCCGTGAAAGACATAGCTTTTAAGTTTTAATGAAAAACTCTGCGAATAATTTATCTTGAAAGCGAGATCGATACACAACTTCTTAATAAAATACGTTAAGTACATTAAAATAATTTTAAGACTTGCTAATAGCACCAAAGTAGATAAAACAGAGTATTTAGTACATTCAAACTTCAAGCAATGATCCTTATAATTAATAGCTGAAGTCAGAAAATTTGTATAAAATTTTGTGGCTCGATATTTTGACTGCTAAAGAAGTATTTAAGTGACATAAAAAGAGCTTTATCAAAGACTAAGAATATAAGTACCATTGAAAGTATATTTATTAAATAATTAAAGCGGCTTATACGAGAAGACCCTAAAATAAATCATTACCGACCTACTTATTTACGTGGACGTAAAAGCGCTGTAATTAAGTTAGTCACGATAAACTTCCATAAACAACACCGGGTCCGTTTTATACAAAATTAAAAAACTACTCAGTTTAAATATGATACAAAACCTTGCAGGGGAAAATATTGCTAAACGGTTTTCAACTGTAATATATAAAAAAATATGATACATATTTTAATTTCACGTCAAATACATCTAAGAGTAAAAAGTTATTGGGTAATATACTACCATAAATTAAAATAATACCACGCAGTCATTATTTCACAATTTAAAACAAAGACCATTTAGACAACATTTATATTGAGATGTTGTTTTTGTTGAATGTGATGTTTGTTTAATCTTTTCAGTCTTTTATTATTACAGATGTTTTATTATTGCAGACAGTAATTAAAAAGTGAACCAATTAAAAACAAAGAAATTATTTTCTCACAAAGGAAAGATCATTGCTCGAGTTATTTTAACTAAAAGTATATAAATCGTACAGAACTAAAACCCTTTCGAACCGACAACTTACCTCGTTTAGTCAAAAGTTAAAATTACGTTACAATCTCCACTGAGCAAAGTAATCAGTTTTATCAAATCAGTGCAAGCTTTACTTTAAAGTTATTGGAAATCTGAGAAAACTCCCCGATTTTCGCTTCGACTGTTTCACTAATAAAGCTTCCACCGAGAACGATAAAATCAGGCACGCGATTGGACGTACTGCTAGAACATCACTGAAGCGGTATGTATCAATTTACAACTAGACCACTTGATTATCAAACGAAACTCATACATCCCTTACAAATTATCAATTTATTGGAGCATCCACGAAACACGAAGAAACTTAAAAATCAAACGATACGTTATTTATTGTGTAATGTGGTTTAAAATTAGTGCCAAAATAATATGGAACATGGCTATAAAATGTGTATAAAACATCGATTGCTTTGCCAAATTTATTTGGAACGGTAGGAAGTGAATGTAAGATTTAGAGGCAGATGGGAGTATTAAAAAAATGCAGCGGACATTAGAAACTATGCTGGTGCAATTTTAAATTAAATGTATTTACTTATATGACAATAAACGACTGCTACACAGAGACATCGAGCTCCTTGAATAAAACTTTAATTTAATGAAAAATTTGACAGATAATTATAATGTAAGCAGTATGGGACTAATGGGGATAATTATAATGGAAGCAATATGGTATAAGTAAATAAACTCAATCGTTATAAGTTAAGTTTAATTATCTGCTATAGGTGTATAAATCTCTGGGCGCGATAGGCGAAAAACAAAGTCAAGCCTAGACAAAATAACGAATTAGTATAAATTAGAAATACATATATATAAATTAAAACTCGATAAAAATATATGATGCCTCGCCAATAAAGTCTACATTCTGGAATTTAGTTTCTTGTAATTAGTCATAATTTTAATAATTACCGAAAACTAATGTTCCCGTTGTAAATCAACAACATTTACATCTAGCATGTAATGGTAATAAACGTCAAGAAAATTAATCATACAGATTTACAACGAAAGCAACAACTCTAAACGTTACATTCACTTCGAAATAAACATTCTGTTCAAACGCTGGAGTTCTTATGTAAATTAGGCCGGTGCATACGTGAACCCTCCAAAGTTAAAATTAGGCCGTTTCAATTTCGACAATCGAATAAACAATTTTTAAAACATGCTGGGAAACTTCGAAACGCTGTTTTACGATTCCATGTAAATATTACGTTTGCTGTTGAAATTGGACCAGTGTGTAGTTCACGTTTGAAGAAAATTACATGTTTTAGAACTTATTATCTAGTAGTTACTAGGATCAAATTAAACGCCAACGTAATAACACAATCGTTAAGATTTTAGAAATAATTTATCAAATATTGATTACAGCTTACATTGTAACTTGCGTCAATTTACAAACTGTAACAAATCAACAATCGTTGACCAAGAAACAGACAATTGTTGTTTTATTACATACTGCCATGTTTTTGTTTTTAGTAGTGATCGTAAAACAACTACGAATGTTATTTAATACTTTCTGCCTGACAACTATAAAAAATATTTCTTTGTGTCTCGTTGGATGTCATCCAATCGCTATAATAACTTCCAAAATTACAACTAGCGGACTGTTTTAATACGAGATTCAAAATGAGGTCATCATTTTTTAAAATTAATTAGGCAAGTAATTATTCTAAGTACACAGCACAACTAACTGAAAACTAATGAGAGAATACTAAGAGAAAATGTTGATGTCACATTCAAATTTCACACTGTATCGAAACGACAAAAATGTTCAGCTCGTTTGTAAATCGCGTTAGAAATTGGTGTTTGTGATTAAATTTATAATGAGTTATGTTCTCGTTTCCAATTTACATAATTTATAGAGGCCGTTAATGATATAAATAAATCATAACTCAAAATACGTGTTTCGCTTACTGACGAAAAATACAATTGCACGAATTTCTATAGTAAGATTAAATACTGAAGTAATCCTATAATTTAGTATTATCGCAGCTTCAATCGCCTCTGCGGTGTCTGAGAATATAGCATACAAAGCGAATAGTGATTCGTAAGTTCGTCCAAAAAAATTATACCCTATATTTCATAGAAAACGATCTTTATCGCTTTCCCTTTGGAAATTCGTTTTTACGGATGATGTCATCCTCTCCGAAATCTTTTGATGTCGTTATTGTGGAAATACCGGCCATGTGATAATTAATATTATACAATTTTTACGCTGTCTAGTTAATTTTGTACAATTTTCGTGGGAGAAACGGATCATTAGAAAATATGGCCGACTCTAATTCATACGAAGCGACTTCATTAATATTGTTCTTTTGATAGTACAACAATGGTATATAGATATGAACATTGTTGACTTCATTATCAGTTTAACGAATGTCTGCTATTTTGTTTTATCTTGCTAACATTTCGAAATCAATTTATTGACTTTCTCCTATACGTTCTCATGTTACCTACATGATAAATCGATGTTAGAAATTAAAGGTCTTTATCTATGAGTTTATTATTTAGGTTCCGTACACAAGGGTGACAAACCGGGATCCTTAATACGAAGACTTTGATGTCTGTGTGTATGTCTGCCTCCAGGCTGTATCTCAAGAACAGATTACCGTTCTTACAGAATTGAAGCTACAGACTTGAAATTTTTACAGATAATGTATTTTTTTAGTCATTATAAAAAATACTAATAACAAAATAAAGTTAATAAACAAGCCATTCATCATACAGCAAACGTGATTTTTTGCCGTTATATGCTCGATATCAATAATGGCAATAGGTACACAAAATAAACAAATTAGTTTATAAAATTTTTAAAAAAATTAATAATTAAGGTGGGCTCTCATACAAGTCTGTTCTTATATAGTTCGGAACCCTTCGTACGCAAGTTGCGCACTAAGTCGATTTTTTTATACATTTGAATGATTTCATTTACCGATCAGTAGGTAAAATTGAGAATTTCAATCTACTTTTGTATTGATCTTTTAAGTTTCCCAAATGAAAACTACATAAGTTTGCATACTGCTACAAACTGCTAAAAACTTTGTATGCTTCGACAAATAAAGTTGAAAACATACAATGTTTTATAGTTGAGTAATTCCAAGATAACGAGTATTAAATGAATTGAACCTTAACACATTTTCCAGGAAAAGACTTATATTTACTCGTAGGAAGCATAATGCTAGTAATTATTATGTTAAGTAGCCAACAAAATGTGTAATTTTATCAAAAATTCATTACGCCTGGGAAAAGTTGCGCTCGATGGTGATTACTCTGCGGTATAACGCGCTGTCAAAATGTCCACAGATGAAATATTAATTAAAATGGTGGACGACGTGCGCGTTTACTTTACAAAAATGTTTATGGAAGATAATGACCAGTTTTAGCCTATCCGTCAACGGCTCCAGCTATCTCGAAATAACCGAGCTTTAAGACGCCTCTACCGAGAAACGCTTAAGTATATACTGTTTAGTTTAATATATAAAAATAGATACACTCAACATATGGGCGCACGCGTATCGCCTTAATAGACGGGATGAAATGTTTTATTTTTAATTCTTGTTTAACAAACAATGCATTAGGCCGGTATTGTTCGGCGTTGCACGATCTGACAGTTTAAATTTGGAATTAGTGTTTTTTCGTAATTGCTCTCGCTAGATTTACGACACATGAAGCGTGTTCAGAGCCAGAGCTGGACGCTTCGTCTCAGTTTAGACTTATTTTTGTCCCATTTGAGGTAAACGATTCATTAAGCGTCTAATTATATGGCGGCACTCTCGTTATAGGCCGGCGTCTTTATTTTCCGTTCGTCTCGCTGATCGTTCGAATTGGACGTTACATGGCATGTTTATAGAGATTGCTTTGACACAGTTTTTTGTTTGCGTAAATCAGGCCCGACGTTAGAAGTCACAATTTGTAATGTAATTAAGATGTTTGCCGTTTGTGACAAATTTCAATGAGCATCGATTTATAGTCTACCTTTTGGGCTATTAGCGAAAATCTAGCTCTTTGAGTCATGTTCCATTGTGAGTACAACAATACAAACGATGATAAACGATGCTCCGGCCGCTCTGTACCTTTTTGCATCATTTGAGGACCGGGCGAAGATCATTCGTTTGATTGATTGGATTTTTAGATGATTGATAGCTATGAAAGTAAAAATGATGACATCGTTAAAGCACAGATCGACACAACTGCGGATGTTTCAAATGTTTTCCAATTGTTGGAAAATTTTTCATTTTCATCTTTTAATGTTCTGGAATTCACATAATTATATCATGCAATTTCTGTCTCACATCTAAAGAAACATTCGAAATGTTGGATCTAATTAAGAAGTATTTTGCTTTCATTATAATGGACTAACACATTTATGTCGTTAGCACAATAATCTCAGCACATGCAACTGCGTCTGAATATCTGTGATTCACATCTGTAGCCCATCCTGGATGAAATGTGATCTTTACATTAAATGTTTCATCTATTTCTAAATCTAATGCGGTTCATACAACAAAATTGCTATTTCGTGTTAAGTTAATATTTCCAATTTATCTGGTTTTCGATTGTATTTAGATCGTTGGCATTTTTTTAGTTTTACTTTAATTTATTTGTTACTTTGTTTGGATTAAAGGATACTTGGAGAACCTGGTTACCATTTGTATGTAATTTAATTAAATGTCACGTATTTGATCATAACGAAGCTTATCGTTTATGAGAAGTTCATAGGTCGTGTATAAACTGTGCAACAGCTTGTTCTATGAGAATAACATTATCAATTCTTGGAATGCATTCATATAGAGCTCATTTAATTACAGTTAAATACAGTGTGAAATTTCAATGCAGTCTTATGTTCTATTTTAAAGTATACCGACTGCCACTAAATGCGTATGTCTAACTGAAAACCGGTCTATTTCACTACTATTCGACTATTTGACTATTTCATAATGTGAAGCTCACATATATCGTTGAGACGGCACGCGCCATCTTGACTTCGATGACGTTTAGAGCGACACCAGACAAGAGGCTCCTTGAATTTGGAATTCAATTTAATATGCGAATCATATTCGTACAGTATCGGCCAGTACTACTATGCATTTGTAACACTATTGGTCGTTGTGACTTATTGGTCAGTTAAAGTTACATCTCCTACTTTAGGCCGAGATCTTTTCTGGTGTTTCTGTAAAAGCCATCTCGAAGTAACTTAAAGATGTTCCGCTTAATAGTTATTATAAATTAATTAACAGGCTATAATGAGGTGTTTATCGCCGTGTATTTGTAACTATTATTTACTGTTGACAGTGATGTCAGCTGATTTGTTACTTTGCAGTTTAAATGCATCGATACTCATAAAATTAAGAAGCAATTAAATCAGTCAAGAATAAAATAATGAGGTGAAGAACGAGTTAAAGTACAAAATTTTATATCACATAAAAAGCACAGAGAAAATTACACCCTACGTAAAACCAAAATCACAGTATTTTGGGCAAGATTCTCTTGTCCCCATTTTTTATAAATAAATTCTAAATATTAGGATTATGGAAATTAATACAAAATGTCTTTTGAACTAAAATTTTAAAAAATCTACCTAACACGTGTCTATTATAATATATAAGATTCTCTATGTCGTTCGAATACTAAACCCTAACCAGATATTATTCATCATTGCGTTATTGAAAATATAAAAATTTAATTCCTAAAGGTTTAAGAAACCTATAAATACCATAGTACATGTTATTTTTTAATATTTATATATACTTATGTATAGTTCGTATCTACCCAGCGTCTTCTACTCGATTTTGTATAATAATAGTTCGATTACTCAGTAGGCCAGATATAATTTAATTACAATAGTAAAAATTAGACTCTCAACGTTCCTTACGGACTAAATTGTCATTGGAACTTTCTGGAGATAACTAGGAATTTAGCACAACACTAGCCCGTCGACGCGGACCGGTCGCCCGCTACTTACTCGACAGAATCCACGATCCGCTAGGGCACACATCCAAACGTTTAGCACTAGAGTCGTCACAACATCGTTTTCGAACACAATTCACGTAAAGACTAGAGAGTCGGGGTAGTGCAGGGACTGCAACGTGTGGGTGGTGTGCGTCGAGCACGGCTTGTCCAAGAGATCGGGTCGCGGGGGTCGAGCCGCTTTGGCGCACATTCACCGAGCCAGCGGGGCCAACACCGCGCTCGCCGCCAGAGCCAGCGCCAGCGACGACGCCAGCGCCGCGCCGCGCGAATACGACAGCTCCTCGCTCTTCACCACCTCGTTGGGTGACTTCTCGTACTTGTGCGTCTTCTTGGGGACCGGCTTCGCGGTCGTGGTGGTGGTGGTGGTCGGCGGCGTGACCGGCGGAGGCGGGGGCGGTGGTAGCGTCGGCTGCGGCGCCGGCGTCGGCGCCTGCTCCTCCGGCTTGCAGCACACGCGGAATATCAACTTCATGTTGTGACTGAGACACCGGCCGCCGATGCGCCGGTGCAGGTCGTCTTTGCTCGACGTGGATATGAAGTAGTAGTCCTTCCCGGGCAGGAACTCCAGCCCGCCCGGCTGTGGCGTGAACGGCCGGAACGTGATCGTGAAGAACATCAGTTTATTGGGCTTGTCGCATATAGCTATTATTCGGGGGTTGGGGTTCGTTATTCGACACGTATCGTACTCCTCCTTGCTGACGTTATATATTATGTACTTCTCCGTGTCCTCATCGAACGTCCCCGGCGCGTACACCGGGCATATTATGTTCACCTGGTCGTACTCGAACTGTGCATTACCTTTGTTCAGGTCGAATACGTGATCCGTGTTGTCTATTCTGAATATACTGTTCGTCGTGTTCCAGTGTATATAGAAGGACTTGGCGTAGTTGCCCATGACGCTCTCGATGAAGAAGACGAGGACTATGAGCGTCCAGGGCGCCTGTCGCAATCCGAAGTGAGCTAGGGACACCATTCTGTAGAATTACCACACTAGCATTATCCGATCCCGGGAGAGAACCACTTTTTCTAAGCTTTCCCAGTCGCATACCAATCCATATTTAGACGCTAACGTTATTCTCGACTCTATACATTATAATACGTCCGTTTCACAAAACAACACGAACAATTTCACTCATCGCACCGTACAGTCCACCATGTTCGCTCCACACACAAGATTTTATTCACCGATAAACGAGGAATTCCATGGGACGTGGCCCGTCGAAAAGCTAACGACGATCACTCAAAACGGGCTAGTTTGGGCCGCCACACTGTACACTCGGCCGGGCCAGGGGTTTCGTGTTTGTAAAACGTTGGAATTAATCAATACATCACAGATTTTTTACAATACTGAGGCGTTCTTTGTATAGGAGCGAGCGTCGCAGACGGGGAGCGTCGCCTCTCGCGGCGGTCGGCCGAACTACTGGAATGCTGCCCCTGCCCTCGGCGCGCATGCGGCCCCCGCCCCGCACTACCCCGCGCCGCCCGCCGCCGCCCGCCGCGCCGCTACCTCCGCTACGGGCGCGTTCAAGCTCCGAGAGAACTTTCGCCGCCATGTTGGAAGACCCGCTACGGTTTTACCTGACGAGAGACCCATTTAAGCTCGAAACTATAATGTTTTCATTTAACTTTTTAACTTTAATGGTTCCTATCCTTTTTTTTAACAATCTACCGACAAATATTTTTTTTAAATCCCAAATAAAAATAAAATAAGTAGAGTCTCGTAGAATATAGATTGGAAGCTTTTTAACGAAAGCTTCGCAATGAACGCATCCGTAACTTCATTGAAAAAGTGCAATGCCACAAACAAGCTTTGAGCTTGCGAAGCTCGTAAGGCTTTATGGGGTCTTCTACGGTACAATATGGGCTAAATAGTTATGTGTGGTAATGAAATGTAGCGTTATATTATTGCGGAGTATTTTCAATCCCACTTTTATTCTATTGTTTTCGATTGTAGAGCTCTTAACAAAATGCTTATTAAGATATTTAGTTACATCAGTAAAAATTCTATTGTTCTTAAACATGAAGAATTCGTTTTCAATTAGAGTGTGTTCCATAATAATTATTACATATCATATTCATAAATTGAATATCAAAAAAGCATACTATTACAGACTAAAAACTTTAGTTAAACACATAGCACGGACAGGGGTAACATAGAAATTGTTATTATATAAATCTTCATACCTATACTATCACGATAAAAGTGCACGTATAAAACTTTAAATTCATCATCAGCTCTAACTTTATGTACAAAGTAAAAACATAATTTTTGTAGAGACTCTTGAATAACTTCATTACTGGCATCGGCGTATCAAATGAATTCTTTTATAACATGGCATAGGTATGTAGTAATTAAAAATTCTAGTTTGCCGAGCATCGCTTGTTACTTGTTACTGTTAGGGGAACGAGTGTAATGGTCCCCCTCTCCCCCATATCAATACATTGTAACGGAGTATGAAGTATGATTTAAATTATGCAAAGGATAACTCATTTACATATTAATACAATAAATGGAAAAATAATATTTTTATTGCTAATATAATAAATCTAATTTTTATTGCTAATATAAAAATCTTGCTAAAATAATAAATCTAATATCGAATTACAAATTTATTGGATTGTAAAAGCTTTGCCTTGAAATTGTGCGAATAATATTTCTGTTCTCATATTTAGTATTAAATAGTAATTCGGCCAGGTGAAAAGAAAAGGAAAATATTTTTGTTGTCTAATTCTCACTAATATCATAAGTAAGAAAATGAATAACAATATACTACTAACAAGTTATAAAAGTCGTCACCCTATAAGTTGTTTCACTTTCACAACCAGTAGATGGCGTTAGCAATAACTCGTGTAATATTATTCTACCACAAGTCTTGTATAAAAATTATTACCACATTCGTGCAACAGATTTGCACCTTACTTGTCTAAAGAGAAAAAACAACAAAGAAAAAAATTTTTCGTGCGCCTATCTATATTCTATGTCTCCACTTCTCCAGCCTGTATTCTAAAAAACAACGATATCTAGTTAGTTAATCTCCGTAACGCGTACAAATACACAGACAACTTTTTCGTCTATTTGTGTTCTATTACCCCTCATTGATTTTGTAACAATCTTAAACGCACAGACACGCCAATTCTACTGTTTTATAATATGCATCGATTTGTACACTCATTTTACACGTACTTAATCGTTATAATTTGCATCCCAAATTAACTATGGCATAATATACTTCGGTGAGTAAATTAATAAGTTTATTGTAAGGAGAGGCAACGGACCTGACAGTCTCAACTATAAACTTATATAATTAATGTTATCCAGTATTGATACCATCTAGTACCTATCTAGGAATAGTAATTTTAATATCCATCGTAAATTCGTATTACGTGTAAGCAAAGTGTCAATTTAAAATGTTTATGTTTTAAAGTATTGACAGAGGTGGTGACTAGAGAAGATAATATTATGAAAACAAGATTGTAGAGAATTAAGAAGTTTAAAGTGTAAGAAAACAAAGTTAAATAGTACTTTTGTTTTTGTTTCTAAGTTTTTAGTTTTTTGTAAATTTTGGTATATATATTTTCTTTGGTGATCTGCAGGAGAGGCTCGGCCTAGTGCAGACATCAAAGGAAATGGAATATTGGTAATTAATAAATTTGTGATTACTGACAAGTGCCCTAGAATTATAAATTTGCGTAAGTATATAAAACTCTCAAAAGTATAACAACAAACTCTTTAAAAAAGGTCTTTACTATAAACTATTTCTTATAGCATAGGAAATTAATAAGTTTTGATTTTTTTCCATAAATCCGAAAAAAACCAGCAATGACCAAAAGTTATAAAAAGTACCTATGTACAAAAATAAAAATTAATAAAGGTTTTTTTTTTATATCCTGCAGCTTAGATGTGTTTTTTTAAAGAATAGTTCAGTCAGCGCCCAAAGTGCTAACATAATTTGAGTGAATTAGATGTAATATGTATATGTTACACCTCATTCACTAGTCGTTATCATCTAGTCTCTACTTTTACAGCTTTAAAAGCTGTCTAGTTTTCTCCAGGAACGACTGTTAGTTAACGATCTAAAGTAAATAGAGCTAAGTATTATTATTATTCTAATAGGTTTGGCGATAGGTCACCAAGCCACAAATAACCTTATCTAGGTAAATTAGCAAATATTGTTTGAAATTCGTGCAAATACCGCCTCACCCGGCGCCGTTATCGCGAAATCTCGGACCAAACAATTGTGACACACCGAAATTAGTTTATCGTTAGTCATCTGGTTACGAAATACTCCTGCAACGGTAGACTGACCATTATGTTGCGTGGTCGTGGACAGTTCTGACTTCTGCCGGCCTAGCGCCCGCGCCACAGCCTACGAATAAAAATACCTAAGGAAAAGTCACTACGTCAAAAATAAGTTCCAGGAACTTCAAAAATATATACCATTTTCAATGTTTAGGTGGCCTCTAGCGATACCGAGGTGACAGTTTACAAGGAACCAATTCAAAACGGTAATTTGCAGTGAGTTACGTTTTCGTAGTTTTGTATTATTCTTAGACTATTTACCACTTTAAAATGACAACTGTCATTTTTGACTATCTCTCCGAACGTTGTTTACTCTTTTAAAGATGGAAACCATACATACGTATTGGTACTGACCTTCTTGCACCTACACCTAAATGTTTTCATAGAACCGTCTTTGTTTTGATTTCTGTGATATTGATATTATATTAATAAATAGTAAATCTGATAGATTTTGATTAATTTTGAACAATTATTTCGATTTCACAAAAACTGTCAAGGTTTTGGTTACGACTTTATAATAAAGAACCTACGCTTTAACGCGCACTGCCATAAAAAAACAAATCCAAACGCGTCCAAAAGTAGATCAGATGATACAAGATAATATTTTGCAATATAATAATTTCCAAGTAATTAAAAGTCAACAAAACAACAAGCTAATGACGAAAGTGCTCGAGAAAGTCGGAAAAATTCATGTCGCTAGAGAGATTATATTCGAAACTTAAGAGCTAACTTATGCCGCTGAATACGAAGGCTCCTTTGAGTGTGCTCGCAGAAAGTGTATTATTTCGCTTTGCTTCGTAAGTCGGTAACTTTTTACTGGTTGGAACTGTAATATTAAACATGGCTGCAACCGACGAAAGTTAGAATCCTACACTACCTGCAATATAGCTGCACAAAAGGCGACAATTGTTATTTAAAAAAAGATATTAATTAATCATAGACAATAACAGCCTTGAGTCAGCCTCGACGAAACATAAAGACATTCAAGTTTTTACTTACTAACACTGTATCACAAGTCTTGTTCTAAGGAGCACGGTCGATGCGGGCACTCTGCCCCCAAAATGGCATATTCGAATATGATTGCCCTTGATCATTGACCATAAACAGTTTTATACTTATATACTTATTAATAGTAGAGCTCCTGGCTTTTATAAAAGTATAAAGAGTCCTACAAAAATGTACACCATGGTGACTGTACTGTTTATTCTGCTCTATTAAATATGACCGTGTCACCAAATTATTTTACATAATTCAATTAAACGAAACTAGTGCGCTATGGTCGCTATGTGACCGTGATATGGCATTTTTGTTAATTGCCAATATTGATTCGTTATGCTTCGTTTAGTTTATCGTTAGTTATTAAAAGTACATTAAATGTACGCATATATTGCACAAGGTTTTGGAAATAAATGTTAAAATTGCTAACATAAACTAATATTTTGAGAAATGCCTGTATTTTTAAAAAGAGTGAGCATATCGTAAATAAGAGTAGTCAATATCTTTTTTTTTTATTCAAAATATGTACTTAAAGTACACTTTCTGAACGTCGAGACTACGGTGCCTACCACCGCGCCGGTTCGGGAACTGGTCCGGCGAGAAGAGCCGGCGTAAGAAACTCGCAAAAAAGTAAATATTAATTTAGCCTAGTTCACGTTGTTTAATACGCAATTTCCGATACATATTTTTATCATTATCAGTGTAGTCACTAGTGGTTTCGGTGTAGATTGGCGTTTCGATAGGATTTAAAACATAATATCCACGCGGGTAAAACCTAGTATTATTTTATTACAGTACCAGCTGACCCGGCGAACTTCGTACCGCCTTAGCGTAGCCATGATGCACTACTTTATTTTGTATATCTGACCCATCTTAGGTATGAATACCTATTCGATTTTAAACCGGAATCTATAATATCCTCCATAAAAATTAATCAGTCCCTGGCCTCGATGCTCTTTCAATATAGTCTATGGCTGTGAATGACATTGACATTCTTTACCCGCGTTTTTAAAAATATGCAAAATTAAATGTATATTTTTCAATATTTCTGAGAGATTTTCTTAATATTTTTTTCCGTAAGAACCTTC
>JAOTAV010000011.1:411630-433808 GCA_026546445.1 Cyclargus thomasi
ATACCGCTGTCGATCCTGGCGACACAGGAGATGCAGTGGTGGGAATGTGTGGTGGGCCAAAGCCCGTTTAAAAAAATTAGAGAAGTAATGTGAGCCATCCGTGTCCGAAACTTATCAGTGTTTTGGCACTGATAGATTAACCACCAACCAACTAACGCTCGCACTAAAACGGTACGCACCAATAAGAGACCTGTGTGTACGTACTTTGATACTTCCGACCAATCAGAGCGCAGTGGCTTCGGGCGGATTTTTTTCCGAACAAAGCTAATAACATTTCCGCTCTTTTGGTTCTATGCTAGATGAGTATTTGTCGATACTGGATGGCGACTACGTGAATTTTTTAGTATGGCAATTTTAGTTCCGCAAGTTACCGCTAGAGGCGCTGTACAATTTACTAGACATTTACGTTGTCGCTATCAAGTATTCACGGTTATTAATAACTATTTCTCCAAACTCATGGTAAAGTCACTGTTATTTTATTCACTATAATATGTAGTTAACTTTTTTTTACCATAAAGTCAAGATAGTCTCGTACTTTATTAGTAATTCTAATTATAACCCAGACTAACCTTACTTAGCGTCACATCTGCAACGATATTAAATTTTACAAGCTATTGTGCCCGGTATGGACATAGGCGTCGTTTGAATACATAACATAGACGTAATACACCAAGATGTTACCCGCTCTGTTTAAAAATCAGTGCTTTATAAAAATATTTTGCTATGTACCGTCGAGGAAATTGATTTCTAGCCAGTTGACCTCCCGTTTAATTTGGTCGAATATGCCAATCCAAGTAAGACTCCTGCCGGCTGGGTTTGACGTAAATCAACCTAATTCTTAGATCTTCATTGGTTTATTAACGATATTTTTTCCATTACCGTATTTGTGCTACATAATATAAGAAACAACAAAGACAACATTTGTAAAAAGAAGAAAAAATTCACCCTAAACAACATTAGAAAAAAATTCCTGTATTAAGTCAAAAGTCAGTTTAAATCTAACCGGAATATAAAAGCTCCTCTAACCCGTTCAGTTACGCGCAATTAAATAACGCCATGAAGCTGGAACTTTTTAGTGTCCTGCATCAAATATTATTCTAGTCTCGTTTTTAATTTAAACTTTTATTTAAACTGGAAAGGAAAAGCGGTAATAGTTAATGTGAAAGAATGTTAATACGGGCAGATTTTCGTGACAAGCTACTTTATATACCTTTGTGAAAGTTTTTTCTTTAATACCGATGCAAAAAATTTGCTATTTACGTCTGTGTCTGTCTGTAGCACCATAGCTCCCGAACGAATGAAGCTATTTATTTAGTTTTTTTTTTAATTAAAAGTGACTTTCGTCATTACGTGTGAGTATTCTTAAAGTAACATCCTGATAACGACAGCAAGCGTACACGACTTAATTCAATTAAATGTGTCTTTATGGCGCAAGCTACACGTTTCGTTTTGCTTTAAATAATTACAAAGCGCCAGCGTTGACGCCAGGACGTCGCAGTAGAAAATGAAACTTATAGCCTGTGTCATTAAGTGGGTGGGTATTTTTTTTGATTTGTTTTCTGGTTACGTACGCTTGCAAGTATCTGTCAAGATGGGAATGTTATCTTTGGATATGTTCGAAGATTGGTTGGTAAAAATAGGAGGAACGAGAAATATGCGAAAGTTTATGATTATTCCACCAAAAACATTCTGGAAAAAATCAGGCCTCGATTAATTTGCTTGTTTCTCTGTAAAAAGTAATGAAATCTAGATAAAGGCGTGCCAAGTGAAAGGTTCCTTACTGCCATTTGTTTATTATTATAATTAATTTTATATGACTAGCCTTTGACTATTCTTAATTCATTAATGTGTAAGAGTCAAAGATGGCGAAAAATTTTGCTTTCTGGTATTATCCAGAGGTTCAATAGAGGGCTAAAAATACGGCAGTGTTTGCTTCGCGCTCGACTTGGCGATGCCACTGCCGTGCCATCAAATGCTTAGTTTGGGAGCTTTTTCAAAAATTCCTACGTAAGATATCCTACAAAAAATCGAGCATAGCAGTAATTTTGGCTATCTCATACCTCGTTATAGTTAATATAATCTGACAGTAATCTAATATGTGCGATACACCCACTCGTATAATACGATTAATTAATTTAATATTGATAAGAGTGTCTGATACGCGCGCTTAGCTGATAAGCTACTGGCATTGTTTATTTATACGACGACCTCTGTGGCTCAGTGGTTAAGCACATTGGTAGCTCACAAACAAACAAAAGTTTTTCAATGTTCTGGGTCATAGATGTGTATTAAATATGTGTATCTTATAATAAAAACTGCAACGCACTTACGACTCTTCGGATGTTACAAGTGTCCATGGGCGACGGCAGTTGCTTTCCATCAGGTCCCCCGTCTGCTCGCTTGCCTCCTTAATATCACTAAAACAAAATAACAAACGCAGTGAGAAGCCACGATAGTCTATACTCAGTAACCGGGCTGCAAAATATCGACCAGCCGGTCAGTTGCCCAAATAGGTCAGATATATCTGCTACTGCGGGGCTTCGTTTGAAAAGTATTACCCAAACAAACTCTACGTACATCACAAAGTGGCTAAACAAGCTTTTTCATCTGAAAGTTAATCCTAGTCTTGAAATGGTTTTTTTTACGATATTTAGGGGGCGAGCGAGCAGACGGGTTATTTGATGGAAAGAAACGGCCGTCGCCCATGGACACTCGTAGCATCCGAAGCGTCGCAAATGCGTTGCCGGCCTTTAATAGGGAATGGGAAGAGGGATAGGGGGGGATTAGGGAAGTTGGGCCTTCGATAAACTCACTCATTGAACGAAACACAGCACAGTGGTGTAACTCCGGTCGAGCCTACCCATTCATGGCTCTTCCACGGCAATGAGCATCAGTATTATGCACTTGAGATCGGAAAATGTCTCATTTGTGCACGCCTCCACCGGGGTTTGAAACTGCACCCTCTCGAGTACGAACCAAAGGTCTTACCCACTAGGCTCCGGTAAGTTGCTAGTCGCATTTAAATCCTGAATTTGTTTTAGCTAGCTTTTAATTTTTTCTATTGTTCAAATATTCCACTACAACATATAAAAGTACATATTGCCTCATAGTTAAAATGTAGGGTAGGCCCCGCTTCTCACCAGCCAGGTCTGCAGTGCCGCATAGGGGTGAAATAGGAGAGTTATATGACAAGGAAGCTTGCCTCAAATACCTACTCAAAATTTGCTATCAGCTCTCAGATTATTGGAGCTATACAGACGTGATTTAAGGCCTTAATATAGAGCCTTAAAGTTTTAAAATAATAATATGTAACTCTTGTGTGCCTGTGTTTTTTACTTAGGTCCGCCCAAAAGACTAAACCGGTTTTAATAAAAATTTTTGTAGATATCCAAATGGATTTAAGATTAGTTTGAATTCACAAACCAAGAGCGGCAGGACAACATCTAACGGGTCAGCTAGTAAACATTATAAAACAAAAAGTACCTAAAGTTTTAAAATAATAATTAAGAAGATCTATATTTAGATCTATATTTGTATGGGTTGGGTAATATCTAATAAGCGGTATCCTCGCCCGTTATAAAATAAACCGAACCCTTTAATTAGTGGTTTACACCCTTTAATTACTCCTGAACTTCCATTATATTTGAGAAAATTTCATTAAAAGTTATCACTTTTAATGAAATTTTCACAAAAAACAGTTTTGGTGTTAGATTGCTGACGGAGTAAAATGCCTATTAAAAGTTTTATTTTAAATTAGCCGCAACAAAGAATAAAAAGAACTAAGTAAGACTTTCATGTATGTGTGTGTGTAAGAAACGATTATCGAAATGCTACCATTAAGGGAAAAAACCAGCTTCTTCTTGGTCGTTTTCTTCATGGCTGAAGGTCGCGCCTGAGAGAGTTCGCCTCTACTCCAGTTGTCAGTTTCTTCCATTTTGTTCGGTCTTCTGCTTCTCTAAAAGCTATTGTTATTTTAAGACCAATAAGTGCCGTAATTTAGTCACATCCCTGGGTCGCTTACCTTCAGCTTTACCCGTCACTATTAGTTTTTCAAGGTTGTCTGCTACTACTGTACGAACAAGCTAAATGTCTAAAAACAGAAAACAAGTCTGCAGAAACCATTGCAATTTAAGGATGTCGCGGAACTCATGTAACAGATTCTGACGGCTCCCTCCAGCGCAGAAGTTGGAAAACGTACGGATTTTAGTGGGTAGAGCTGCGGTCACTTTACCATCTCATAGGTCGCAGCGAACCCCACATAATCTGGTGGTAGTTCCCCGGCATTGCCAGGGATCTTTAAGAGCATTTTCCTGTCCTTAAAAAAAGTTCACGATAGTTTAATTCTAATAAGACAATTGAATTTGAAAAAGGAGGTAACTTTGGGATTTTTTCTATCAAGTGAACGACAGAGAAATTTGATTAGTTCAATACTGTTTAAATATTTTTTGAATAAGAGGGTAAATCTTTAACTTAAAAACCTGCAAACTGCATATCAGTTTGTTGGCGATGTCTGTAACATAATTAGAGAAATAAATATTAAACGATAACTCCCTTATTCATAACAATATTTAAACAGTTTTTAACTGATCACGATTCACAGTCCTTTTCTGGAACATTAAAACGTCATACGACAGAAAGGAACTTCGAATCTTGATAAGCTAAACACTGTTTGAATATTTTTATGAATAATAGGGATATACTTAAAAATTAAATAACACCTTCTTTTTTTAAATCAAAATAAACAACTTTAATTCTCTAATTACAAAACAAAAAAGATTTCACAATATATGTTGACTTCGTAACTAGAACTACATATCTTACAATCTGTTATAATATATAACAATATCACAATCTGTTATAATATATAATACTAGCTGATCCAAAAAAATATTTTGGGTTGTACTACCCCTAACATTTGAGGGGATGAAAAATCGATGTTGGCCGATTCTCATATATACCGGATAAGCACAAAAAATTGCATCAAAATCGGTCAAGCCGTTTCGGAGTATGGCAACGAAAACTGTGACACGAGAATTTTATATATTAGATATACATATACCTGTTACAGTACAGATAAACTGTTAAAGTTACAGCCAATAAATTTGATAAGTTATTTTATTGGGTAGACACCCGCTAGAAATTTTAAAAATTTCCACCCCTGAAAGGGTGAAATAGGGGTTGAAAATTTTGTGAGCGAAGCCGCGGGAAAAAGCTAGTCTGTTATTTATATATATTTTGTATATAATTATATACAAAATGTTCTAGCTCGTATGTAGCTTACCGCAGTTAAACCGCGCTTAACTGTCTAATCTCTTAATTAACCGACGGCTAGCAATTCTGTGTGGTTGTGTTATCCATAAATAATGTTATTTTGGTTAATTTTGGATGTTTTGGTGTATGGAATATGTGAGTTGTTTGCGCTGTTGAATAAATATTATCGCGCTATCTTGAATTGGTGTGTTCAGTGGTTTAAGCGTTATCGTCAGGTCAATTTATAGCAGAATAGAAATCAGAAATTAACTAGACATTTGACCTTGATAAAGAGATTTAAAAAAATATAAGAGAATGTTCAAAAACAGCACCAGAAAACTAGCTAAAATATCGATACCGATTCAAGCTAACAACTGGCTAGTTTTCTATTGCTGTTTTTGGTCATTTTCTTGTGTTTTTTTAACATCTACATATTAATACGCGAGAGGAAAACTTTGTGCCCCTTCTTACGAAAGACGCGTAGATGTAAAAGGTTGAATTTTCTCCCAGTTATAGTTGATATAGAGGAGGAGCGTGGAATAACAATTTTATTTTTAAATATACTTTTATCTTGCATATTTTTAACAAATACGCTACGCACATGACACGATAATCACACGCGAAATACTGTTTTGCTTATGGTTGAATTCTAAATTTTTTTTAGTGAAATTTAATAGCCTAAAAACCCTTCGAGCAAATTAAAGTCTGTGATTAAACTAAGAATAGATTATAGTTTTTTTATAGCTCATCTACACAATAGATTTGAATATTTATGGACGAATTTCGACCACAGAGCAACCTCTAGTTTTTTAATAAGGTCAACTGTCTAGTTACTGTGTTGTACAGCGCGGCATGGTATCAAATCATTTTAAGGTGTGTATAAATCGTATACTGGAACACAAACGCCTTAAAGTTTTCGTATAACTTCTTCCTGTTAAGCATCGAATATGCTATCCACAGCTTATTCGACGTATTTGCGGTACTTCATCTATCATATAAGTCGTGGAAAATCCGTTATATTTCTACATCACAGAGTGACATAGGCTATAATAATATCTAGAAAATCGGCCAAGTGCGAGTTTACGCTAAAAGGCAATCTTGCTTAAGCGCCGGTAAGTATAATAAAAAAAGTATATTATACTTTATATACATATATCGTTGGAATCGTTTGATTTTTCTCTTTTTAATGATCTTGGTATGATCCAGATACGAGCACTTTTGATGGCTTATAAGCAACCTGTGTATACATTTTTTTTGTTTGATAAGTTTCAACTTTTAATGTTATAAAATATTTCGTCCCTTCTACACGGCGTGTAGAAGGGACGAAATATTTTACGATATTAACTGAAGGTGCATTTTAGATATGAATGTTGTAAATGGTCATGTTTCACAAACCGTTTGTCAAACACAACCTTGATGCACTCCAAATCGCACCCTCAGTTCATGGCGTAAGATTGGATTGAGCGTGCATCTTAGATATTAATGTTGTAAATGGTGTCCATCGAGTATAGCTATTTTCAATCGTACGCCATGAACGGAAGGTGCAATTTGCATTGCATCAAAGTGCACATTTTGCGTGATGTTTGTTCCTGCCATGTAGAACCCCCATTAAGCTACCTTTTGTTTCACCACTTTGTTGAATAAGCAATTTCGCTTCTTTTTGAAATAAAAAAACATGCCTTACCGTAAAACATGCAATAGTTGAAACATAATACAAAACGCCAGATCCATTTTTCCTGTATATATATACTTGTGATTTCGATTAAATGCTGTAAATCGTTTCCACGCAGGTAAATCCGCAGGAAAATACTATTACTGTTATAAAATTCCCTGCACAGTGCGCACAAATCGAGTTTTTGATTTATGTTAGAACTCGGAACAATTTCACGAGGTCCCCATCTGCTCCAGTACGCCACAAAATTACTGAGCAGTAAATATAGCAGACGTGTAAGGACTATTATAAGCAATTAAAAATGTATAACTATATATGTAGCTTGAAGAAAACGTTTATGCCCTAGAGGCCTCGGACGGTCAGGTGTCATTCAATGAATTTTAGGCACACACACAGGCATGAGCACACACACAGACGCACACATACATAAAAAGTTATGATTTATATATATTTTTTTTTTTTTGAAATTTTAAAAATATGTTAATATTTTCTTTCACATTATACGGTAAGCCGAAATCAATATTTTGTATTCGTAGCATTTCCTCCATAGTACGGGATACGCCTAGTTTGGAGGACTGTAATGTCCAAACCTGTATCCACTTAGTATGGAAATAAAGTTTTTGAATTTGTTTTTTTTTAATTTGAATAAAAAAGCTATTCCGTAATGTTGTCGTCCTAAAAGCCTATTCGTCGGAAACAAATACTACTCACAAATGCGTTTTGAACTCTGACTAATCGATTTATGAAACTTTGAAACATGTGTTGCATCGCTGGCCACAAGTTCGAAACTCATTGACCACCACAACTGCATTCGACAAAGGAACTTGGTTTCTAAGTTTTCAAACTTTGACATTAAGTTCCGTATGGCGGAAACGTGAACTGTGAAGATTTCTTTTCGTTGAAATCTTTTCCGTTCGTCTTAGACCGTCACCAGCACCACCTTCAACCGAGAACGAGAACATTTCGGCCCGATAAAATTCAATAATTTGATAAAATTGATGGACTATTAACTAAAAGCACTTGTTTAAAACGAGCAAGACGCTTGACTCCCACAAACAATTAAATTAGTAATTCTAAAGTTAAAGGTTGAGGGAATTTTGAAATCCTTTGTTATGTTAATTCCAGTCCTTTCGTGAGATGTATTGTCTGATTAACATTTATTTTAACTATACTGGGGCTACATTAAAATTTGGGAACAAAAAAAAATCCATTTGGCTATATAATGTGTCACAAAAGTAAGTGATAAAACTTTGGTGATCGTATGTGTATGTAAAAATGTTTTATCGTAATTTGTTTGGGCAAACTCATGTCGCTCGGGCGCTCGGCCATACAAATCACGAATTTTTTTCGGTTTCAGCGCTGCTACTTTCACAGTGAGCTCTATCTATCTATCAGGGACACATACGATTCTTAAAGTTTTATCGCTTACTTTTGTCACACTCAGTATACGGTCGAATTGAGAAACTTCCTCCTTTTTTGGAAGTCGGTTAAAACCAGTTGGTAAGTCGATTTCTATGTTCACTTACACACACAAACAACAAATAAAGATATAAGGGACCATCCATAAAGTACGTCACACGTAAATGGGGGTAGTCAAAGTGGGACATGGTTTTGTGACGTCACAGTTTAAATGATCTAAATTTAATCTCGCAATTTGCAATATTGGGGTGGTTTCAACTTTGAGATGTAAAATTACAAATTTGTGATATCACAATGGGGAGGGGGGTCTTGTGACAAGGGAGGAGGGGGATCAAATTCATGAAATTGTGTGATGTAATTTATGGATGGTCCCTTATCGACTAATTTCATGTTTGACAAGACATCATAAGAAGAGGGAGCTAGGTCCGCAGTCGCTGGAGTTGCTTTTGAAGCTATTGTCTTTTCGCTCAACATTGGCGGTACGGTTCATTAACCCTCTGTCAATTTTCTATACAAACCGCGATTGTCAACGACAAAGTGGCAACACGACACTTTGTTGACAATCGCGTTTTGTATGGAAATAATACATTTTTTGGACTACTGATGAGGGCTAATAAGCCATCTCGCCATTCTTGAGCGATAGCATAATAGTGCTAATACTGCATAGACATGTTTTAAAAACGCTTCTTGAATAATAAAGTTAGGTACGAATTCACAACACAACGTCAAAGTTTTTGTGCAAGCAACTTTTTCTGCAGCGTTACTTAGAAACTGCTGATTAATATTTATTTTAGTTATGATTTCCGTCACACTTTATAAGTTTTATCGTCATCATCATTACATTAATTTATTTTAATGGGCACTTAGATTTTATGTAACGACGTAACAATGATTTTAGTGCCTACGTGTGTTACGTAATAATTATGTCTAGATATTTACGATGGTCTTAGACTACTGATTGTAAGGGCGTTTCCATTAATGACGTTAGCTTTTTTATTTTATTACCCATCCCAAGTATACATACAACAAACAAAATAACAGTAAAGATTCTCGTAGAATAAATAATACATTCACTACTCGCTAACATGTTTCTTTGTGAAGTATGACGTGATAGGATTTCATTTGGTTCGCACTCTAGAGGGTGCAGGTTCAAACCCCGGTGGAGGCGTGTACCAATGAAACTGATCCTCATAGCCGTGGGCGAGTCTCGCTTCGGCACGAATGGGCCGGCTCAACCGGAGAAATACCACTGTGCCGTGTTTCGTTGTGTTTGTTAAGTGAGTTTATCGGGGTTACTTCCCTAATCTTCCCTATTCCCATTCCCTCATAAAGGCCGACAACGCACTTGCGACTCTTCAGATGTTACGAATGTGTTTAGTATTTATTATTTTAAAAGAAGCAATAAGACGCTATTAACACTGGACAAAAAAAACACAAATCCAGTTAATTAAATTGTAAAAAAAAAACAAATAATGCGATCGAAAATATAACGCCCCTCTGCCGGTAGAATTTACTAGACGAGAAACTCGCGTAATTTGTGGAAGCCCCTTATTTACCTTCAGTGTGGCCTCTCCATTTACAACGTATATAAAACAGTTTACTTTGATGCTACTACTTATAATCAAACTATGTCCGGAGTATATAAAAAACTAAGAAACGAACCGCGCGCGCCTTGCATTATTTTATGTGCGCTGTGTACTGTGCACCGCTGCACACATATATCACTCACACAGTAGACAAATAAACGGTGCCTAGATTTAGTTTAAAAAAAGACGACTTTTTTAGTTCGTTATATTCTCAGTCTTCAGTGTGGCCTCTGCATTTACAGTGTATATATAAAACATTTAGCTTCGATGTTATCTATTTATAAACAAACTATGACTTCAATGTACCCTCCACGAAAACACAATGGATTACAAAACTGTCATAAAATTAAATTGAAAGGGAGTGTAGTAAAAGAGCTGACGATAAAAATTTTATTGCGCCCCTACCTCGCCCTGCTGAGGTATAATAAAAAGTTCAGAGTCGAGTGCCTTTATGAAAACTATTACAAACTTGACAAGTTAGTAGTATTACATAGTTTCAGCGTCTACCCTAAGTTATCCTATCTTATAAAATACAAGTTGACTTGGACTTTACCGTTCTTATTATAATTTTTAACCTCCAACGCAAAAAGGACTTACATTAAAGTTTTATTCATATGGACTGTATGTTGTGATATATGTTTTATAGAGTAGTAAAATGTTTATATGTTTTTAATGCTATTAATGAATTAAAAAGGGGTTTCTAAAATTAAAGATTGATTTATAAAACATCTTTTGAATTTAATGAATATGATAAATAAAAAGTGGTTGTTTCTTTTGCGATTAGTAACGTCAAATTCATTAAAAAGTTGTTTTATAACTAGCGAGACTATTTTGAAAATATAAAATAAAAAAACGACACCCCTAATTAGTTAATTTAATTTTTTTATACTATAGTAGAATAAAAAATAATTTAACAACTATAAAATACCATCTTTGTTTCTACAAATTAAATCCTTAACCCCATACAAATGTACTTTGTGTAGGTTCTTTTAGATTGTTATAAGTTTTCTTATTTTAATACATGAATAATTCTTGTAAGAGTATTTTGTTCGACTTAAAGAATAAACAGTTTAATTGTCCGATGTAGTCTCGACGAATGTTTTCTCAACAACGAACTAACGCAATTTTTCTGTCTTTTCAGATCGGAACTTTCACTAACTACCGGCGCTAATGAAGCAATCTGCCGGTCGGAGATTGAAGTAGGAGGCCCTCGAAACGCCTCCGAGCAAAATAAAACAACAGGAGCAGAAAAGGAATTCCGACCTTAGCGCTCGAAACGAAAAGTACAAAATCACTCGACACCGAAACCAATGGCTCTGTTCGGAGTTAGAGAAATCCAAGCAATATGTCAATTAATGCCTCCTCTAGATTGTAATGAACGGTGTCGCAGTAAACAACTTCATGACGAGGTCGTTTTTCAGACTTGATTTGTTCCACGATCAGTAACAGATTCGCCACCCGATGAATGGTCGACGCCGCGTAGACCGAACCCAAGCGAGGGACGCGTATGGCGGCTCCAAATAACTCCCACTGTTCACGAACTAGCTTTGTTACTTTACCTTCGTGCCTTCTTATACTTATATCTTTAGTAGAAGCAGCAGCAGTTTCGATCGACCCCGATTTCTCCGATTACGTTTCCGCAAACTCGACCAACTGGACGCTGTACGAGACGAATTCTACCAGACATCTGCACATAAAGCACTTGAAGTACTCCACGCTAGCGACGGTCGTTCTGGCTACGGTGTTCTTGATAGTCATCATTGGGACCATAGTCGGTAATGTGCTCGTCTGCGTCGCGGTGTGCCTGGTGCGAAAGTTGAGGAGGCCCAGTAACTATTTGGTCGTGTCGCTGGCCGTCAGTGATCTGTGCGTGGCGGTGATAGTTATGCCGGTTGCCATGGTGTACGATTTAATGGGAACGTGGCCGTTCGGACCGGTGGTTTGTGACTTCTGGGTCTCGAGCGACGTGCTGTCCTGTGCGGCCAGTATCCTCAACTTGTGTATGATAGCCGTGGACAGACACTACGCTATCACCAAGCCCCTGGAGTACGGAGTGAAGAGGACGCCGAAACGAATGTTGTTTTGCGTTTTTATCGTATGGGTCGGAGCAGCGTTTATATCGCTGCCACCGGTGCTGATTCTAGGAAACGAGAAGACGGAGACTTCGTGTTCAGTGTCACAGAATCAGGGGTATCAGATATACGCAACCTTTGGCTCGTTTTATCTCCCACTCACTGTGATGATTGTGGTGTACTATAAAATATTTAGTGCTGCCAGGAAGATAGTGCAGGACGAGAAGAGAGCACAGTCGCATCTAGAGACTCACTGTTATTTGGAAATAAACGTTAAGAATGGAGGAGCAGCTGAAGCGAAACTGTTGGACACGCAACCAGCCCAGCAACCCACTAGACCTACTAGAGGATCTACGGCCAGCACGAACACAGTTGTGAGTACAATAATAATAACTTCATTGCCACTTAAAAAAGTACTTAAAATAGAAACAGAACTAATGTAGAACAAGGTTCACGAGATGAAGTGCGCAAGCCCCATGCTAAGAACACATGTGTTATAAGGGTATTTAAGTAAAATCCATTGCAAATATTTTATGCAAACGTTCATTTGTCTGTTAATTACTTCATCATAGCTAATCCAATTTTGCTTATAGTTGGCATTGAGATTTATTTATAACAATAATAATAATTACTACAACGGTTTGCTTTAAAGTATATATAGAGCCTTGGTAAAATAAAGAAGATACTATGTATCTTACAATATGTAAACTTTCTGCGCGATATATAAAGTTTTAAATAATAGTAGCTTAGCAAAATTTTTACAACTTAGTTGCATAAAGTACTAAGTGCATTAAATAATAATTTCACTATCAACTAATATAATCACAGCATAATTTTTATATAATATTAATTATTATCATGGACTCATTAATCATATTATTACGTACTAGCCTAATGGACGATGCACTAAAATGCTCAGACAAAAACCATACATCATAGTTAATAAGCATGACGCAGCAAAATAGTGTGGATTGTAATTGCCGTAGGTTTACAGTATTACTGATCACTCCGCTTATACATCGAGACATATAGTGTATAATAATTTAACAATACTTTTATAAAAACCTAGAAACAGCGCCAGCAGTTTCTTTTAGAAATACTTCTGAATATTTACCAGTTTGTCTTCTAGTCGCAAACTTTCAGAATTAGTTTATGCATACTTGAAAACTGCATTACCGTATCGTGAATTGAAAATTCAGTTTCAAAATTTTAAATTTAAATTCTTTTGTTGCAGTGTAGCGTAGATAAAACGGAGAGTTCTATTGGACGGTGCTTCAGTGGCCAGAGAAAATCGAACGAATCACAGTGTCCAATGCTGTCGCAGAGAACGCCGACAAAACCAATACACACCATCAACAGGGGTCCATCCAACCCCAATACAGAAGCGAAACCACTCAAAGAGCGCAGAAGACTATCATCTGAAAATAGCAATAAACTATCCACGAGTAGAATCAGGTCGTCGCTTTCACATTTCGCTCAAAAGAGTCACTTCGCTAAGGATTTGCTGCAGCCGACTCAAGCGACGCATCAGAAAAAGCTGAGATTCCAACTCGCTAAAGAGAGGAAAGCATCAACGACGCTGGGTATAATCATGTCAGCATTCGTCATATGCTGGCTTCCGTTCTTCGTTTTAGCCGTGGTACGACCTTTCGTAGCCGAGGATGCCATCCCGGATGCAGTCAGCGCGCTATTCCTCTGGCTGGGATACATAAACAGTCTATTGAATCCAATCATATACGCGACCCTGAATCGAGATTTCAGAAAGCCCTTCAAGGAGATCCTTTTCTTCCGATGTTCGAATTTAAATCATATGATGAGGGAGGAGTTTTATCATAGCCAATATGGCGGCCCGGAGCAGCACTACTGCGGGAACAATTCGCCGAAAATTTTGAACTACGAGGAGGGGATAGAAATAGTGTCGGCCATGGATAGAGAAGAGACCAGGGCGTCGGAGAGCTTCCTATGATTGTCAATGCCCGGGGTCAGCGACCTGGATACTGTGATTTAATTAAGACTAAATCAATATTTAATAGTAAATTTAACGTTACCAATCGAACTAGTCGTGAAGATATATGCTGGGACGATGTAAATATTAATCATAAGGACGAAGATTTGGGCGAGACCAAAGAGTCTACTCGTATTTATTGTAATGAATTTATAGTAGATTGTTGTTAATTTGATTCTATAGGTTATGTACTGACGTAAATAGAAGTATTTCATATATGTGATAGTAGATTTAGAATAATTTGATTTTCAACCACTTGAAATATTATGTTTTTCAAATGTTAATGTAAATATGATTACCTGCTTTTCGTTGATCAAACATAATATATTCATAAGAGTTAAGAAGATAAGTAAAGAATCTAAAAATAAATAAAATGTAAAGTGACCCGACAAATAATTTTTTTGTTTTTGAAATGCGTATCATTTTTATCTTCTTTTAAGTTATTCTCTAAATTATTCTGGAAAAAAATCCAGAATAATTTTAACCATCCGTAAGACATACTGCCAAGAATAAGGTACAACACATAAACGTAATAATTAAGTGGTCAAAACATAATTGATATATTTATTCTGTGTGCAATACAATATATTTTGTCCGGTATGTATATATTTATCATGAATTTTGGTTAAGTATATCTACAAAAAATTTTTAGTAAAATTATGAATCATATCGGTCAAAATAAAAAAAAATAATTTTAATGAAACTTACTACCTGTTAGCTATGAAAATAAATTATGTCATAATGAGATAACAGAAAAATTATAGTATAAGAAATTTAAAATATTGCACTATTTAAATTTGTGTTGTGTATACGCAATATATTTACACTAAAAATGAAAATTTATTCTAACTTTCAACATGCTTAAGCTTCAAATAAATTTTAATAATTTATTTGTATGTTAAGGCAACGGCAAGCTTGTTTTAATTGTTCAACATTAAGAAAAATGTAGCTTGCTACACGGGAAAACAAAAAATTCTAACCTTTGTTTTCACTCTAAGGTTAGTAATTAAAGTAATTTCTGTCACAAGAACAAAAGCAATTTCTTAAGATTTATATTGACTTTATGATTTAGTACAATCATGATGCTGAAATAAGCTACCGTCACGTTTCTATATAAACCCGATTTACAAAGAAATGTTACCGAGACATGCGATTTTATTTTTACACCACTTGTAGGTACAATGATGATTACATTAATATTCGATAGTGTAGGATTTTACACATTTATTGTAGACTTTGCTTATTTACACACTAAAGTTGTAGTTCAGCTTTGCTTTTATGCACTGGTAATACAGATGTCACTAAAACCACTGCTAAAGCTTCTAAGCTTTAGCAGTGGTTTTACTCGCATTTTGTAGCTTCTGCGCTAGTTTTACACACTTGTAGTAGCTTCAGTCTTAATTTTAACCACTTGTATTAGTTATGGTGATAATTTTGCAGACTTTAGTTGCTACGGCATTGATTTTAATACCTTATAGTACCTACAGCAATGACTTTACTTTCTCGTCGTAGCTACAGAGAAGGTTTATGGTGGATAATTTTCTCATTTTTTATTTATTTAATAAAAAATGAGAAAATTATCCACCATCCAAATAAAATATGTAACTGGTTAACGTAATCATGAATTCGCAGTTCAAAGAGATACCATAAAGGTTTGTTTCGCTTAAGTATTTATATATTTATCTGTGTAAGCAAGATGTTAAAAATTTATAGAATTTTATAGACAACGTAGAAATGTTACATTTTCTGCGACATAGTTACGGATTTTATTTCCAATATTAAAGTATATTGCGTATACGAAACACAGCAAGTTGTAAATATTATAACTAAATACACATATTTATTGTATAGTAAAGATAAGTTACAGCAGTTACTGTGTGGGGAAACTACGCTTGGAACATAATTTGACAGTTTTGATGTTGTACTAAATAAATATAAATTCTTCGGTGTAGTTTCTATCCATATGCATTGTGATCTTGTGTGAACATACATAGCTCTACGGGCACTACCGTTGGAAATTTGAGAATGTTTATTCGAAATGTTTGAATAAAATTTTGATGGTACGTTCCAAAATAAAAATTTAAAATCCATTAAACTCGATGATAAACTTAAGTCCCTAGACGGTGATACAACATGACATGCATTACATCAGAGTATCAATCCGCAATTCAATTACCTACAGTGTTTTAGGGTTGTTGTATTATTCTGCACCTTAGAGGCATAGGGGCCGAAGAGACATTTGGGTGAATGTCACTTCAGCCCTTACGCCTCTAACGTGCAGTATTGATCCTTGCGAATTTATAGTCATTACTCACTGATTAAAAATGTTGCTTGAGTCACACAACAACAGCATCGACAGTACGTAGTACTTAAATCTCTTGAGAGTCAGAGATAGCCTCATTTACTCTATAAACACTCTGCATTACACATGTCATGCTGCACGAACGTCTATGGAGCGCTTTACAGGAGATATAAATTGTGAATCACGTGACAACATAGATAGACATATTTATGCAGTAATATTTATCATATTTATAAAGCCAGAGGCGACAATAGTGCCACGTAAAAGATCGCTATTCGCAGTAGTTAAATATATTACTAATGCTACGAATGTCTAAAATGGTTGCAGAGCGAAGCTTCATATAAAGAACGAAATATGTATGTAAAGAACGAAGTAACATCTGCATATAAACGGCCGTGAGTGGCTTACATGTGTGCGTCTTAATATCAACATGCCAGGTAAAGCAGTAAACATACTGCTTTCACCCTTAGATTTGTTCATGCATGTGTGTGGTATACAAATTTAAGCGGTTTTATTAGTACATTAGTAGACACACTAGTGTCAGATGCATACACCGGTGCATAGATACTCGAGCGTACACATGAAACACGTTCGTTTCTACGAGGTTGACATACTTAGGTCTTTATATACTCAGATTTTATTCAACCATAGCTTTTTTCCTGCACCAACATGGATACGTATCTTCAGTAATTATTATTCGTAGTGCCAATGTTTCTCGACTTTTGCTCCAAAACGTAATAGTTTAATTACCCACCTTTGTCAAATTGTAAAATGAAATGTAAATTAATGTTAACGCAAAAGTTGGAGATACATTGTCATTGTCCATATATTATATTGTCATTATATTTTATGTCATTATATTATCATCATATATTTATTTATATTAATTTATGCATTTATTGAACATGTTCAAATTTCATTTAAACGAATAAATAATATTCATGTGATTTTCTTGTCATTGTCATATTAATATTATGTCATCAAATATTCATTATAATTTAAAAAAACTGATAATAGGTGCAGGCTATAGACAAATGCTAATGTATTTTTTTTTTATTTAAAAATACTTTAAAAGGACATATTTAGTCTCATTTTAGTACAGTTAAAAAAATAAAGTCGCTAATTTCGTGCACACATTTGGCGCATATGTAATTTGCTTTCACTATAGTCTGTGTGTTATATGATAAGAACATTATGTATATCTTGTAACATAGTAGTGAAGTCCGTATGTCTCATTGTACTTTCTTATGTAGAACCCTGAAGAAGTGAAATAAAATTAGATTTGAATAACTTTGTTTATTTTTTTGACAGATTTTTTAGTAAGAAGAAATTATTACAGCGTGCTTATTCATACGTTCAACAAGAGTTTCCGTGCGGAAACTGTCCTGAGTGCCTTGTGAGAGTTTTTTGACATTAGATCGTGAACGCATTTCGCGTTTACATAGGATTTTATATAGGATTTGTACAGCGCCACCTAGCGATGCTCACGTTCACATGTACAAATCCCAAATAAAAATCCTAGTAAACGCGAAACGCGTTCACTGTCGAATGTCAAAAAAAAAACTCACACTCAGCACTCAGTGTGTTATTATTTAAGTTACAATATGAAATCGTTACTGGAAAATAACGTTAAGTCTATATGAAGCAGACCTGAGTATAAGCATAAAGCAATAAGAAGCATCCAGCTTTTATGAGCTCCTAGTATAGGGACAGCTGTCGCCGCAAATGCCTTTCAACTAGACTTTATGTCGACATAAACTCAACGCATTTTGATTTTATCACCGCCTCGCTCTGCTAGCCTGGTACTTCTGTTCGGATAGTCCAATATTCCGTAATATTTTTAAATTTGAGGTATATATATAAAAAAATAATAATAAGAGGTTTATAAATATTATTTAAAAAAAAACATATATTTTTAATTACTTTCCATTAAAAGTATATTTAAAAAAAAGGGAACTTATTTATATGTTCTATTAATTAAAACAGACTTTAATTTTATATAACTTTAATTTCATAACGGCGATATTTATTTTAATAACTCGATGACTATAAAACTACGAAAATTTTGGTAATACACGTCGATAGAGCTTTTTCTTCTGATCATTATGGCATCAAAATGTCAAAAACGACCAGACGTTGGTTAACGGCATTTAAGGACGGCAATATAATATTACTGTAACCCTATCAAGTATTCAGTCTTTCTGTCAATCAGTAATATATTAGTTGTAGATAGTCTAACAGAAACTTTATCAGTAAGCGGTGAAACAGGCCCTTTAAGGGGGTGTGGCGGTACCGACTGCACACGCTTCTTCAGTTCAGGTGACCCAAATGGCGGATCAAGGTAGGAAACCTACGGCTGCACCAACCGCTGCTCCAGCCGCTACACCTGCCGCCGCACCAGTCACTGCCGCTGAACCTGGACCTGGCAAGGACGTACTGCAAGAAGCATGCCGTGTTGGAGTACGGACACCTTCTTTCAACGCTGAAGACCCTATGTTATGGTTTGCACAGTTGGAAGGTCAGTTTGTTTTATCTAATATAACGGCCGACACTACGAAATTCTACTTTGTTCTATCACAACTGGACCCCCAGCATACCATGGCAGTTCGGGACCTGGTCGTTTGTCCACCGGCCTCAGGCAAGTATGAGAAGCTTAAGGCCGAGCTGATAAAAAGACTTTCGTCATCACAGGAGCGGAAGATAAAGCAGTTTGTTTTGTGTGAGGAGTTAGGAGATAGAAAGCCGTCACAGTTTCTCCGCTACCTGCAGCAGCTGGCCGGTCCCACAGTACCTGAGGAGTTCATACGGACGATTTGGTCCAGTAGACTTCCAACCAACTTGCAAACCATAGTCGCGTCACAGGTGAATATGAGCCTCGAGAACGTAGCTGAACTGGCGGATCGCATAAACGACATCGTTCCAGCGTACGGGCAAGTAGCTGGCGCCAGTGCACCTCCGATGGCGGATTTTACTCCTGTTTCGAGTTCTTCCTCAATTGAAATGTTGACCCGGACAGTAGCCGACTTGAGTAGAAGGTTGGAGACAATGAGCATGGAGCTCCGTGAACGTCGTCGCTCCAGATCAAGAAGTCCATGGAGGTCACGTTTTCGTTCCCGCTCTCGCTCCCAGTCCAGAGATCGCCCCTTCTGCTGGTACCACCACCGGTTTGGCGACCGGGCTCTAAAATGTGTCCAGCCCTGCAGCTATAAGAAGAATCCCGGCAGTTCGGGAAACACCTTGGGCAGCCATTAGTGGCGGCGAACGACTGCCTAGCTATTTCGAGCCGCCTGTTCATCACGGATCGCAAAACTAAGGTACAATACTTAGTAGATACGGGTTCAGACCTGTGCGTATTTCCGCGATCCGCTGTACGGGAGCCGCGCATCAAGACCAAGTACGAGCTGTTTGCTGCAAACGGAACAGTCATTGCCACCTACGGTTATTTGCCCCTTACTTTGGATTTAGGCCTACGTCGCGCATTCACTTGGCGATTTATTGTCGCAGACGTCTCCAAACCCATCATCGGCATCGACTTCCTAGGTTTCTATAACCTGCTTGTCGACTGCCGTAACCAGCGCTTAATCGACGGTATCACATCAATTACAGTTGCCGCGCCTCGTCTTAAGGCTGCTGAAAATATTTCATCGGTCCGCACAACCCTGGTGAATACGGATTACGACCGCCTTCTGAGGGAATTCCCGGAAATAACGCGTCCTGCTGGTAGACCAGGTACCCCCAAGCACACTACAGTGCATCATATTCGCACTACTCCAGGACCACCAACGTCCAGCCGCCCTCGTCGTCTCGATCCTGCGCGGATGAAAATCGCAAAACAGGAGTTCGACGAAATGCTGCTGAGTGGCACAGCGCGCAGATCTGAGAGCGCTTGGTCATCGCCTCTTCACCTGGTCCGTAAGAAAGATGACAGCTGGAGACCTTGTGGGGACTATAGAGCGCTGAACGCTCGTACAGTTCCCGACCGTTACCCCATCAGGCACGTCCAGGACTTCGCCGACCAGCTAGGAGGTAGCACGATTTTTTCTACTGTAGACTTGGTCAAGGCCTATAATCAGATCCCAGTCGCTGAGGAGGACATACCCAAAACCGCAATTACGACCCCCTTCGGATTATACGAATTTCCATACATGACGTTCGGGCTCCGTAATGCTGCGCAGACATTTCAGCGATTTATGGACGAAGTTTTGCGTGGGTTAGACTTTTGCTATGGGTACTTAGACGATATTTTGGTGTTCAGCCGTGACGATCAGGAGCATCAAGAGCATCTGCAGACACTCTTCAAAAGGTTGGCGGACTACGGAGTTCTGATCAACACCAACAAATGCGTTTTCGGTCAGTCTGAGGTGAAATTTCTGGGCTACAAAGTTTCTGCCGCAGGTTTGCGACCACTTGAGGCCAAGGTTCAGGCTATCTTGGACTTCCCAGTACCCAAAACTATTAAAGAAGTAAGGCGTTTTCTGGGAATGATAAATTTTTATCGTCGCTTCTTACCTTCCGCAGCTTCCTTGCAGGCACCCCTAAACAAGCTTTTGACAGGACCGAAAGTCAAAGGCTCGCATCCAGTCACCATGACGCCGGAACTGCAAGTGGCTTTTGATAAATGTAAGCAAAGTCTTTCACAGGCAGTACTCTTAGTCCACCCAGACGCTCAGGCGGAGTTGGCAATCCAGACCGATGCTTCTGACTCAGCAATCGGAGCTGTTCTGCAGCAGAGGAAGGATCAAGATTGGCAGCCGCTCGCTTTCTTCTCCAGGAAGCTCAGGCCATCTCAAAGGAAGTACAGCCCTTATGATCGAGAGCTCCTGGCTATTTATGAAGCGATCAGGTATTTCCGCTACATGGTTGAAGCAAGAACGTTCTCAGTAATTACGGACCACAAGCCACTAACATTTGCTTTCGCTTCACCTCGTGAGAACTGTTCCCCTCGTCAGTTTCGATACCTGGATTTTATCAGTCAGTTTACTACTGACATAAGATTCGTGGCTGGCAAGGACAACGTGGTAGCTGATACCTTGTCTCGAATTAATGAAGTTTGTTTGCCCTTAGATTACCATTCCCTGGCCCGTGAACAAACGACGGACCCCGAGTTGCAGGATCTGATTCAAAATGGCTCGAGTCTCAGGTTGGAGAAGATTAGGATACCAGAGTCAGGTGTCGAGGTATATTGCGACACCGCTGCAGGTACACGTCCTTTCGTTACCAAATCATTTCGCAGGCAAGTTTTTGACTCTCTTCATGGCCTGAGTCATCCAGGCGTGAAGGGAACAGTGCGCCTTGTGTCAGAGAGGTTCGTCTGGCCTGGAATTCGCAGGGAATGTCGACAATGGGCTAAAGAATGCCAGGCATGCCAGAGAAGTAAAGTGACAAGACATACGACAGCACCTTTGTCAGCATTCAAGACACCATCAGCACGCTTTCGCCACATCCATCTTGATATTGTTGGTCCCTTACCTTTGTCTTCTGGCTTCAGGTACTGCCTCACGGTCGTCGATCGAGTCACCCGTTGGCCTGAGGCGTATCCGCTCCAGGATATCACTGCGGAGACCTGTGCAGCCGCCCTAACCTCTGGGTGGATCGCGAGGTTTGGCTGCCCCGAGCACATCACCACAGATCGAGGCCGCCAGTTCGAGTCCCACACCTTCAAGGAACTTGCCGCCCTAATCGGGGCCTCTCATCACCTTACCACTTCTTACCACCCCGCAGCCAATGGCCTGGTTGAGCGTCTGCATCGCCAGCTCAAGGCCGCTATCACCTGCCATGCTACTACGAGCTGGACCGAGGTGCTTCCCTGGGTGCTCCTGGGCATCCGAAGCGCGTGGAAGGAAGACCTTCAGGCATCGGCAGCAGAGCTAGT
>JAOTAV010000011.1:433908-476134 GCA_026546445.1 Cyclargus thomasi
ATTATTACGTTAGGGAAGGAGGTCAAAAGCCTTACTTTTTTATGTTATTTATTTTTTAATTAGCTATAAGATTTTTTGTGTTTTAATATTAGCTATATATTTTATAATATCTCTATTGCTCTTACTGAAAACCGGCGTTGTAAACTGTGTTTGCAACACATGCTGAGTAGGGGCCAATTTGGTAAAACTCAATATTGAAATGTTTTTATTTTTTCTTACTCTGAATGTATGTTTTACCAAATAAAGTTAATTTCTTTCTTTCTTTCTAATAAGTACTAACCTGGTTTTGGACATTTTGCTGTTTTTCTACATATTTCCAAAATGACTTTGTCAAGGTTATGTGCCTTGTTAAGTCACCCCCTGACGCCAAAGCTGGATGACCTTGTCCTTACTAATATTATAAATGGGAAAGTGTGTTTATTTATCTTTCTTTCACTCCCTAACCGAGCAACCAATTGACTTGATTTTTGGCATAGAGTTAGTTGAAAGGAAAGTAACATCTTTTGGTTTGAGATAACATTCGGCTTTTGAAAAAAAAAAAACGATTTTTTCCAATTTTCAAATTCGAAGTAAACCACGGGTAAGAGCTAGTGTTGTAATAATAGAAACAGGACTAATCTCAAATTGGCTCCTCGACACAGGAGCAGGTAAGAGCTCTCGGAAGTAATACCGTTGTTTGCTATCAGTTGTATGTTGTCTGTTGAAGTACAAACGCCAACGGCTAAAGTACAGTCAAACACACTCTAGACAGAGTATATAAAGAACCAAGTAAATTATTTTCTGTCTTTTGGGTCCGCTAGGATTAGTACTGAAATATGGATTAGTATGAACGAAACGAAACGTACTTGCTTTAGGGCCTGTTGCACCGCTTACAGATAGTCTATCCACAATTTTATTTGATAGATGTTGTATAGAAGAAGAAAAGACAGATGTTATATAGTCAAAAAACGTTGCGGATAGACTAACAGAATCTTTATCTGCGGTGAAACACGCCCTTAAACCTTGTGCTGGAACTAAATAAATAATATATTTTCTTCCTTGAGTATATGTAGGTATGCTATTATTATTATTATTATTTTATCTTAATGTATCTGTGTAAAATATAAGTAGTTTTTTCAATAATTTTTATTTTTCGTAACTTATTATATTTATAATTCCAAGGACTTTTTGTTTAATTAAGATTAACTTTATTTAATTTTTGTTATGGGTTGCCTGGAAGAAACCGCTGTAAGCGGTAAGGCCGCGCTTTATTCCCAACCTAGTTTTTTCTTTATTTTGTATTATGTATGTATTTTTATAAGCAAATGAAGAATAAATAAATAAATATAATAAGTACTGTAGCAACACGTAACCTAGTTTCTAAATTCTAGGGCATCCGATGTCGTTTTGTGTGATTGAATTCATTTTTTTTTTAAAATGCATTAATTGCAGTTTCATTTCATCTTTTCTCATTTCAATATTATTTGATGATGCTGGGCGACGCTGTGCAATTAAATTTTTGTTAATGTCCTTCATGAGGTATGATTTTTCTTTTGCAACTCTAGCTCTATCTGGAACAAACATAACGCTGACATATTAAGGTCATTAAGACCTCCGTGGTCTAGTGGTACAGAGCTGACCTCTTGACACGGGTTCGATTCCCGCGTTTCAGTTATTTCCAAGTTGATAAGGACAATGCAGGCTGATCACCTAAATGTCTGACAAGACGATCCATGCGTTGAATGGGTATGTTAGAAGTCGGTCCTGTGCCTGCTCTCACGTCAGTCGTGTCGGTCATCCGTCCCACTGGGTTATATTATGAGTAAAGGAAGAGAGAGTGCTTCTGTGCACTGCGCACACACTTGGATACTATAAACGAACTTCGTAACGGGCCTGGTTTCAATGAAACCAGCCATCGTCACCGAAATCGGTGTGGGAGTTTATCTATCTAGAATATTCCACCTCTATATCTTAGGCTATTAATGGCATAAGCCAGAACGTTGTTTTGTTTACTTTAATTATTTTAAATGACTCATATCTCGGTTATTCTAAAGAACCCAATCCTCGGAGGATAACAAAACTTATGCACTTTCGTTTTGCCCAAGTGAAAAGTGTTGTTTGCGGCTATAAACGCGTCGTTTTCACCCCGTATGTCCGCGTAGAACTGTACCGGTTACCCACTGGCCCACATCGCCACATTAGCGATGCCAGCACGTGCTAATCAATTCTGAATACATATTGCTCTGCTACTCCGACCATAACACAGGAATGATTTCAGGATTTCATAGAAATTCCTTGTATTATCAGAATGCTAGACAAAAATCACTTATCCCAACTAAAAGAAGCCAAGATTATGACCCTTTGCTCAGAATATATGCTCTATCAATAACTCAGCATGCAAAGAGCCCTGATTTTTACAAACGTGCTCGTTCAAATAATGTAGGTTCTAGAATTGTGAACAAAAGCGAAAAAGTAGGATGAAAAGATTATGAGAAACATTTAAATCTATTGCCCAGTTTTGTAGCAGGTTGACCTGTCGCTTTCTTTCCCCGTAAAAACCTGATGATGTCATTACAAGGAGCTCTGCGTGGTCTGTAAGATATGACTAATTAAGTGGGCTTTCATGTTTTTGGTTTTCATTTGGGTGCCTTTAATCGTTCGTCCTGGGTTACAGTGTTTTCAGGATTTAACTTGTTTTAAATTCGTCTCATATCTAATCTCTTCTAATATATAAAATTCTCGTCTCGTCATAGACATTTACGTATCTACATGGATCTTATAACAATTGGGCACAACAACAACAGCTTTTTGTTTTCGTCCGTACAAGGACGATGTGTAATTTTTGTTTATGATGTTTACCTTCAATGACTAGACTTGTTGCTAAACTCAAGTTTCAAGTATCGTGTTTGGTTAGGATTTCCTAGATTTTGAAACACCGTGTAGAGAAAGATTCTTAAGTGTGTATTAAGATTTTCCCTGATGTAAGATTGTCTTGTTCTAGTTTGAATGCAGTTTTTATTAAACGTTCGTCAGAATGATGCATGTGTTTTGCATTTCACGCACCAACTGCGTTACACAGTTGTAGGTTGCTGCATATCTTCACAATCTGGACCATCAGGTGGTCGTTAAAATGCATGACAGCAGACTTATTATTTTTATTAATGTGCTACAATAGGGAATATGCATGATTTTTTATTTTTTGTCTAAATGAATCTATCGTTATTAAAAAACGATGAACTCCAATTAGTTCTTTGATAAAATTGAAAACAAAGTTATAAACCTTTAAAGTAGTCAGTTCGAAAGAGAGATCCGATATTGACTGTGACGTCAAAGTCTATAAATAAGCTGCATACAAAGTTCATACTTAATTGCGTTTTGAGAGAAAGAGATGGACAGAAAACTTAAACCGAAGATCATTTGTCATTCTGTATATCTTTTAGCATAGTGGTATCATAATAATTTTCATTTAATAAATTTTGTTTCATACCCATATTACCTATTGCTTATGTAGTAGTTAAAGACGCAATAATTGTGTTCATCTCAGTCGTTATGTGAAGTTAACTTCTATTTTTCTTATATATTTATCTCTTGTCTGTTTCATTAAACTTAATAAAGACATTTGAATGTATTCTCAAAGCCAGTCCAAAGTATTATAGATCAGATGAGCTTCTGACCGTTGCATGGTGGCCATTACACTTTGATTCTTCTTGCTGAATTCATTGCGCCTACTAGAAATCTATACTGAATATTATAAATGCGAAAGTGTCTTTGTATGTTTGGACTTTCCGCTCGCCATAACGAAGCAAACTTGCAGGCAAAAGCTACTTATTTATAAGCGGTCGTGTAGAATTTATTCATAAATAGAGTCATAGCGTCGGTCGCCGGTCTACTCCGATTATGATATGTCGTAACTAGCAGCCTATGTCCATGTCGTTAACAATAGGATGACACGTGCACAAAGAGATATGATTCATTAGGCTAATTCCGACATGGAACTCATTTGTTTATAAATAATTGCATTAATAATTACAGATACAATTAAATGGCAGATAAACTTTGCCATGTGATCGTGATTCATTGATTTGACTTTTGACTTAGGCATACTTTTGCATCTAGCGACGATGTTTTGCATTTTGTTGCGTAAGTATACTTCGACTAGATGACGTCAGAAAATTCGTTTACCGCGCGGGAGCCTACTCTGAAACTCCAAGTTTCCATACTGAATTTAAGCAAAATCGGTCTAGCAGTTTGAGTGTAAAAAGGTAATGCAGACAGACAAACTTTGGCTTTTATAATATTAGTACGGAAGTATGAATTGTCGTTACTAGTAAAAGAACCCAGAACAAACAAAATAGTCTGTACGAGCCACTAGCCAAATCATTAGCAAACGAGAGTAATATGCAACCAACGCATTTTCTAATGACGAATACTTGGACCAGTTTACAGATTTGTATACAATAGCCTTTTTTTTTAGTTGCGCCCACACGTTTCGTGCTTTGGAATTCGGATCCGTTATTCCAAGACCAAACTTTCGTCGAAGTTGAAGTCCCAGCTACTAAAGCTGGGACTTCTAGAATTTTCAGCCGGCTTATCATAAGCATCGTTGAAGTACGAAAGAATTAAAAAAGTTTTTTACGAGAATTGCCCTAATTTTCGTAAAAAACTTTTTAAATTTAGCAACTTATCTGGTGGGATCGAGCATATAACCAATAGAGAAGTAATGTGAGCCATCCGTGTCCGAAACGTATCAGTGATTTGTCACTGAGAAATTACCAACCAACTAACGCTCGCACTAAAATAGTACGCACCAATAAGAGACTTCCGATACTTCCGACCAATCAGAGCGCAGTGGCTTTGGGCGGTTATTTTTCCCAACAAAACTAATAAAATTTTCGCTCTTTTGGTTATATGTTCGAGGTCTCGTGGAAAACGCAATTGGCGTCCGTATTATATACTTGACATCGGAAAATGTCTCATTGGTATGCCTCAATACCTCCTCTCGAAAACGCTCAAAAACTTACAGATTGTTCTGTATTTACCACATTGACTAATTAACTGTAGAGAGAAACATTTTCCCAGTCGCCATGGTTAGCCCACAGAGGCGAATATATCGAGGGTCTTAATCGAAAGCGTCTGCTAAGTTTCCGGATCGAAGGTTGTAATCCGGCACCCATACATGTGCTACAGTCCCCTTTGTGCATTCTTTGCTGTAAGCCGTTGACACCCGTAGGCATACAATCGGCTTTTATCGGAACGCATTCCTTATAGCAGAAACTAACCCTCCTATTGACAATGACGAGTCCACGCCAGCTCATGTTGGCTGCCTTTGTCAGATATTACATAAGAAAAAAATTTAATCGCTTATCGCAGGGGAACCGTACCTTCATCCGGGATAAGAAGTATCTTATGTCCTTTCTCGTTTAAGTATTCCCGTAACAAATTTTAACAAAATCGTTTTAGCGGTTTGGGTGTGAAGAGGTAACATATAAACATACTTTCGCATTTAGAAAAATGTTGTATGAAAGTATACATGGATGGAGTTTTTGCATGAAAGTATCCAAATGTCGGATAGTCTATTCACAACTGTAACAGATTTTGTATGGAGAATCTGTCAAAAAAGTTGTATCTACAACTTTTTTCAAAGCCTATCAGAAATGTATCCGTAAGCGGTAAAACAGGCCCTAAGTGTAGTAATGTATATCATATTAAGTATAATTAATTTCCACGGTCTCTGTGGCATTGTCGTTGAAAAATATAATTGGATACGAACATTTTATAGTAATTTGTTACGAAACCTTTATCGTTAGAGCAACGAAGTTTCATATTGTGATAAACACGAATGTGGCGTGTTTGAATGCGAATAATATTTACAGTTAATTTTGTTACATAAAGTCTATGTGCACGTAGATTATACAAATATAATATTTTGATTGCCACAAAGGACATAATATATGGTTAATTTTGTATGTACTATAATTGTATTATTGTCATTATAATGCTCCGAAGAACATTTCTATGTCCTGCAGGTCATATATCGGCTCTATCACCATACTTGTAAAGAACTATCCACTTGCATGGTTGTTACCTTGCTCTTGACAGTATCATAGACTACGAGTGTGAGTGGAGACGACAGGAAACTTCCCTATTTTTTGAGATACATTACAGTCATCAACTTTATTTAACTTCGTGGTATTCATTGAAACTGGAATACAGTTTAAGTATCATAGTTAAGCACTAACCTAATAAGTGCTAACTTAGGTACGTACTTCTTTGAGCACAACTTACAACACTTTTGGTCGCAGTTTTCCAAAATTATTATGGAACGGTACATACACACGGTGGTCCTCAGCATTCTCGTCGTCCCCATCTCATGGCCACCTATTGGATTCACAGGTTTTTACTGGTACCAGGTTTCCCTTGAGGACAATATCAACCGACATTGAACGATAGTCACCTTGGATTTGCGACTTCCTGGCTGGCAGTGTTCAACGCATTCGTTGCCTGAAACGTGTGTTTTGCAATGTTCTTTATTGAGGATAAACTCAATAAAATTCTCATATGAGGTTTCCAGTTTTTCTCAGGATTATTGGTTGTTTAAATTTCTTTTATATGTTTGTTAATTAAACGATGCATTTCTCCGCGGCTGCGTTTGTCTCCTTTTTATCGAACAGCCGATAAGGATATGTTATTTCTATTTGGATGGTACAGACTACACTTTACAGCCTAAATAAAGGTCTTATAAGACGTTAAGAATTGATTTTCCTCAAGCTTTTGAGGTTTTTTTTTTCATTTTTCTTGGCAGCAGAGCGGCGGTAGCTAACAATATCAATTCAAGACTTTATGATTAACCTCTTAGTCATATTTAAGCACAGTCTTGCCATTTCAGTGCTGATAGATTGTAATCCTTCTAAGCTTTAATACCCCCGGCACCCGGTGTTCCAAACACACCTCTAAATTCAAACCTTCCAGCAAACCTTCAGGCCTTACTACCTAATATGCGCATTCTTCATTTATGCGGGTAATACACGAGGCTAGTTTTTGAAACAAGGATAGCAAGCTAGTGGCGGTAAGCTAAAAAGCTAGTGCCTACTTCGGTCTTTGTGTAGACAAAATTAGCTTTATTTATAAACTAGTAAACTAAAATAATTTACTCCCTTCTTATAAATATTAAAAACGGTGTTTTACCAATCAAGATTGAGCTGTCCTTTTTTGGAATATTGAAAACATCTCACGACAAAAAGGGACAACCAACCTTGACAAGTCAAACACTGCTAAAATATTTTTATGTACAAGGGGTTAGTTGACAAACCTCGGACAGATAGCCATGTTATTTTAAAAGAGCTTACTATTATTGTTTGAAAAACTATTCTCTTTTAACCCGGCTATTAGGAATAAACCTAAAAAATCCTTTGTTAAATTAAAGTCAACCATTAAACGTCAATAAATGCAACCATTAATAGAGAAGCACTGCTGATCGATCGTTCTCCGTTCCAGGCATCCAGCACGCGATCGGCGGTCTGGCGTCGAAGCCGGAGCGCGACTTGCTCATGCAGGACTTCATGACGGTGGAGACGACCAACTTCCCCCACGAGGGCTCCAACCATACGCCAGCACATCACTACTCCGAGTTCAAGTTCAAGACGTACGCGCCCATCGCGTTCAGATACTTCCGGGATCTCTTCGGCATACAGCCCGACGACTTCCTTGTGAGTACATTCGAGAGAAACACACTTATTATCGTGAGAGTGACCATTTATGTAGAAGTGAAGGAAAATAAGTAGAGATTAAACATGAAAGAAACTTACGCAGCAGCGGGCTTAGCGTGGCGACCGAAGAATATACAAAATTAAAGATAGTTGGGATAAACTGACAAATTTCCTTTGTGCATCTGTCACTTTGTCTATCTTGTTGTAGAAAGAAAAACTTTCTCGGTCGCCATACCAAACCTACTGGTAATGTTTTAATAGCTTGTGGTGGAGGTATTGCCCGCAAAACAAGGTATTCGATTTGTACAGCGTATGGTTAACCCATACTCTCTTCTGAAAGGCATTTTCAAGAATCCATTGACCAGTTGAAGTAATATATTATACAGTCTGTAAGATGCCTTCTTTTATCTCGCTTATCACGTGAGGCACGTTTCGAAAGATGCTGTAAATCTCCTCTTCTTAGAAATGTATCATTAGAGTTAAAATGTAAATGAAACGTTTTGAAATCGTCCGTTATCAGCACCGTACGAGCAATGTGGGCCTCTGATAACATCCATGAATGAATTTCACACGGTTGTTATGTTTATGGCATTATAAATGCTATTAACATAGATCCCGTCCTTGTTATTTATTGAGTTGTGTTTCGTTTAATTATTTACTGAAAAATTTGTCCTAAAAATGTTTAATTATGAATAGCAAAAATCAATAGAGCGGCCTCGTGGGCGGGAGAAATGTTGGCTCTTGTTGCTTTTCAATTGAGTAACCTTTTATTAATACAATTTTATGTATTTATTTATTATTTTATGTATTTATTTATTAATACAGTTCAAAGTCTGAAATCTCTTTTTTATGATATTTAGGGGGCAAGCGAGCAGATGGTTTACATGACGGAAGCAACTGCCGTCGCCCATGGATACTCGTGACACCGAAGAGTCGCAAGTGCGTTGCCGGCCTCTGTGAGGGAATGGGAATAGGGATAAGAGAATAGGAAAGTTGGGCCACCGGTAACTCAATCACTGAACGAAACACAGCACAACGCCGTTTCACGTCAGTTTTCTGTGAGGCCGTGGTGTCACTCCGGTTGAGCCGGCCCATTCGTGCCGAAGCATGGCTGTCCCATGGCAAAAAAATCTGATTTGTTGTGCGAAAGAGGCAAAAAGCGTTAGGATTCTTCGATTTTTTCCTTTACTTCCTTTAAAGTCATTATTACAAGTTTTTGTTTCTGGGTAATGATTTACAAGGTTTAAAAAGTGCCTTCTCATTATTGAGTCATTTTAATGGCCAACTTAGTTTAGCACAACACAATATCTGCTACACTCCAGTGAGACGAAACAGATTAGATTATTGAGTAACTGTAGATTTGGAGATAAACATTTAGTTACTAGAGCATAAATTTGTTAATCGCGCGGGAACCGTACCGTATTTTTCCAGTATCAAAAAAATGACCTATGTATGTCCTCTCTTCTTTTTCTGAGTCTTTAAAGTATCTACATACAGAATTTCATGCAAATCGGTTCAGTGGTTTATAGGCCCACGATGCAGTATTTTTGCACGCTGCACCAGACAAATATACAGATTGATTGACTTTTCGCATAGACATAGTTGTAAGGATTGAGAGTAACATACTATACTTCTTGATGAATGATGAAAAGGTGCAGTTTCAAACCCAGGTGGAGGCGTGTGCCAATGAGACATTTTCCGATCTTAAGTGCATAATATGGATACTCATTGCCGTGGTAGAGCTACCCTCGGCACCAATGGGTTGGCTTGACCGGATTGATACCAAGGACTCACAGAAAACTTGCGTGAAACGGCGTTGTGCTGTGTTTCGTTCAGTGAGTGAGTCTACCGATGGTCCAACTTATTTAATCCCCTGTCCCTATTTCCTTATAAAAGTCGGTAACGTACTTGCGACTCTTCGGATTTCACGAGGGGGCGACGGCAGTTGCTTTCCATCAGGCAACCGGTCTGCTTGCTTTCTCCCTAAATATTATTTAAAAAAATATATTTTTAGACAACCATTTTTCGTAACGGTACGATCTTAAAAATATGGGTAAATTTGATACCATAGATTCCATTACATCGCTACATGCTGACATACACGACTACCTAAAAAAAGCGTGTTAATTTTTTTTTCTTTGCAGATGTCAATGTGCAGCGCCCCGCTTCGCGAACTGTCTAACCCCGGTGCGTCGGGCTCTATATTCTACCTGACCAACGACGACGAGTTCATCATTAAGACCGTGCAGCACAAGGAGGGAGAGTTCCTGCAGAAGTTGCTGCCCGGATACTACTTAAACCTGGATCAGGTATGTTCAAAAGCGGGTACAGCTTTAGCGCCAGGGTCACATACTTGTGGTCAAGTCACAAAATGTTATAGAATTCTAATTTGATAAAAGATAATCTTAATATCTCGATCCGGACCAGGGGCGAGATCATGACCCATCATGATCCGTCTTTAGGTATGTTGTTACATCGATACTAAACTTAAGGTACTGGGAGGCTTGGAGGGATCACAGGATCACTGGGCCGTCGTTACTGTTTTCTGGTACCTGTGTTATTGACTGTGGTTTCTGTATAACAAAACATCTCTCAAATTTTGGCCACCGACGCCACATCACCCACAATGTTGGCGCCCCGGCCCCCGGGTAATAGTCCATTTTGCCCTCCTTTAGATTGGACGGTGCCTTATACTAGCTGGAAGAAACCTCTCTTAGCGGCAAGGACGCCATTTTGCACATATTTATGTCTTGTATTTTTTTTTGTTTCTTTTGATTGTTATTTCTCTTGTTATTATATTTCTGTGTTTTGTTGTGTACAAAATAAATAATTTATTATTATTATTCACAGAACCCACGCACGCTACTACCAAAGTTCTTCGGCTTGTACTGCTACCAGTGCAACAGTAAAAACGTCCGCCTGGTCGCCATGAACAACCTGTTGCCATCTTCCGTGAAACTGCACCAGAAGTACGACTTAAAGGGCTCTACTTATAAGAGAAAGGTGAGAGGTTTCACATGGCAAGAGATTACTCTTCTGTCTGACTGTCACGTGACAGATATAGATACCAGATTTATATCGCCTATTCGCTGTATATGTATAAATATCTAATACCTATGTAAAGTCAAAATATAATTTGTTGCTTCGCGAGGACGTGAAGAAAGGAGAAATGAACACACTTTTTTATCTACTAGCGGTGCCCCGTGTTTTGCAAATTTTATCGATATCGGTCAAGCCGTTTAAGCGCGAAGAAGTAACAAACATACACACTTAAAAACTCACCAACATTTATAATTTTAGTAGGACTAGTATGTATTGCAATTTTATTAATTGTGAAGCCCTTCAAACATATATATGATATCTCCTCAGGCGAGTAAATCAGAGCGTCAGAAGCGGTCGCCGACATACAAGGACTTGGATTTCATGGAGCACCACACCGAGGGCATCTTCCTCGAGGCGGACACATACAACGCCCTCATCAAGACCATGCAGAGGGACTGCAGAGTTCTTGAGAGTTTTAAGGTATGTTGCTTGTAAAGTTTAATGACATTAAGGAACGATGCGGTGTAGAATATTGAATATGGAAATGGACTATGTAACAATCAGGGAAATTAAAACAGGTACAGGTCGTGGATCTGAGTAATTTGGTCGATTATTTTTTTTTTATTACTGTTGATTAAAGATGCACCGAAAATAGAAATAGCGGTAAAAGAATGACTACTACACCGCGGGAATACTTTGTTCTATAACTATGTTAAATATTGCGTTAATGAAAGTGGCTTCATAACAAAAATGTTTATTAAATCCCTAATCGAAGTGTCGAAAGTTATATAAATATAAGAAACTTGCAGTACTACAAAAATCGACTTGCCTGCCCAATTTTGAAGGCTTGTTACAAAAAATGTATAAAAGTTATAAGCTGAAATTTGGGAGATGCAGGCTAACGCCCAGCTTAAAAGGCACCAGTCTCCCCCAAAAAATTTAATCTGTAATTATATGTAATATCGTTGAAAATTGTTAACAATGTGGTGAGAAAATAAAATCATTATTGTCAATATTTATTAATATATGCAGACCCTGCATGTTCGTCGTAGAGACGCGGAGTCAATCTGTCACTGTGTCTATCGTGCTGTAAAGAGAAACCTGATTTTTTCTCAAGGCTATTCTTGGGGATCTAATGTGACCATAAATTGTACTAAAAAAAAAGTAAATTTACAGATTATGGACTACTCCCTGCTAGTCGGCATCCACAACCTTGACGAGGCACAGCGAGAGAAGACGGAGGAGAGGAATCGGACGGAGTCGGGACAGAGTGATGATGAGGACGGCGAGCCCAAGAAGAGCGGACTTAATCGGACCAGGTATGTGCAGGCTATGTCGTATAAGTGCTAGGCTAGACAGGCTAAAACGTATACTTGCCAGGCTAGGCTATACTGCCAGGCTTAACTGGCTAAAGCGTGTGACTGTGAGGATAAACTAGCCAGTTTGTCTAGTTTATAGACAAGATCTTTTTTCCATACGTCCTTTATATAGTTACTAAATTATATAAAGGACTAGAAGTGTCTTAGCCTGCTTTTGTGACCGGATAAAAACAAACTGTATATTGACTTAAAAAGATTTTATATTGGTTTATTGTGTATAACCTTCTTATATGCATATTTTGTAAATTATCTCTTCTTAAAAGCAGCAAAATGGTGATGGTATATCTTTTGCAACAAATTTCAGATCGGAACAAAGAAAGGATGATTTCCGGACGCAAGTAAAAAGAACACAGTACGACCTATTTTATTATGCTTTCTGTTTGTCCCGTCCTATACTAATATTGCGAAGAACCGGTACTACTCTGTAGGGTAAACTGGAAGAATTTTCATTTTTGATCCAAAGAGTCATTTAATTTCTATTAAAATGTGGTACCCGAATTTTGTATATTTGTATACTATAATTTGGTATATTTTTTCTTTAATTTGTAATTTCATTTTGGAGCAGGCTGGTTCTTTGCGTCAGTCAAATATAGCAGATCCTAAATACTTCTGTCCCGTTATGTCTTGTTTAACAGTTCACCTTACTACATGCATGGAACTAACAATATACTAAACTAATACCAGTTATGATCTTAGCAAAATTCTTACTCATTATTAGCGATAGTCTTACTTGTAGGTATAAATTAGTAGTTCTTTCTTAACTCTTAGGCATAAAATAGTGTTTCTTTATCGTATAGTTTTGGGTTAATGTTACACATAAATCAGGTGTCCAATAATCTCGAAACTATCTTTCCAACAATATGAACTGTCATAGAATTGATGTTTGCTGTAAATTTCAGTAGAACGTTTGATGTAAAAGTTGCCTAGTTCTGCCCTGAAACTACTAAGGATTTCTATTTAGATAATCCCTATTACCCCTATTTAAACCTATTAGAAACATGTTTTTTATACCACTAGAAATACCTATAAAAATTGCACGAAAATATTAACAGTAACTTACGTTTGGCCTTAAAATTTTGATCACCAGAACTAACCTTAAACATTTATTTTAACACTTACACTAAAAATATTCCACGTGATCTCACATATTTCAATTAACATAATATTCAAAATGCCTCACAGACAGTTCTATGAACGATTGCCTTTTTTACAACTATAACCACAATTAACTTCAAATTCATTTCGAGGTGGCCAATTTGTGAAGATGGAGTTAATCATAATGTGCTGATCATAACGTGACATTGCAGGTCCATAAACCGGCAGCGGCTTGTAGCGCACTCCACCGCCATGGAGAGTATACAAGCGGAGAGCGAGCCCATCGATGAAGAGGAGGATGTTCCGTGAGTATACTTCTATATTTTTACTTATTCGTATTACAATCCGAGAGCTGGTAGCAAATTTTGAGAATGTATTCGAGGCAAGCTGAAAGCCCTCCTATTACGCCGCAATACGTTTTTTGAAAGAAACTGTACACCAGCCGGTACATAGCAGCGCTAAAAAAATACAACTATGTATATTTGGGAGTCTCATGGCGTTCTGTTATTCATCACCAAACGCGATGTGATTCTTATCCCTCCGCTGCGGTAAGCGGGCGGCCCGTCGCGGGTGGTCACGTGGCGTGCTTGTTTCATATATTTTACCGTCTGTCCGCGTGACCGACGACCCGCCTAACGCAGCGTTGCTGTAACAAAAACGTTTAAAAAAGGGCAGGCCACGTGACCACCCGCGAAGCTCGCTTAACGCAGCGGAAGGCCTGAGGCACGCATTAATATTGGTGAAGGGAAAGTAAGAGTTCATTTGAAACACTTCTTCATTCTTCGCTTAATTTCTTTCAAAAAGGTACCGATTGTTCCGACACAGGAGATATAGCTGTGGGAATGTGTAAGTCTAAAGCCCGTTTTAAAATGATCGACTACCGATTGTGCCGACACAGGAGACAGTGAACCGAAAACGAAATTTTTTCGGCCGGATAAAATGCTACTTTATGCCATAGATTACAGCGGGTTAGCCAAGACGTAAACGTTTTCGCTTCTTTGTAGAATCGCCAAACAAAATGAATGGAAATGACATAAGGTTTCGTTACGTCTTATGTCATTTACATACATTTTGTTTAGCGATTCTAGAAAGAAGCGAAAACGTTTAGATCTTGGATTACCCCCCAGGTTTCATCTACCTCTACGATTTTAATTATTGCAACGACATTGACGATAGAGCAATGTCTCTGGAAAATGAACTCATAGACAAGATCACAAAGTTGCATTTTATCGGGCCGAAATAATCTCGTCTCGGTTGACCGATCTTTACCGATTGTGCCGACCCAGAAGATACAGTGGTGGGAATGTGTGGTTTTAAAAAAATACGTTTTAAAACATTCCAGGCCCGGCGGCATCCCGGCGCGCAACGCTCGCGGCGAGCGGCTGCTGCTGTTCCTCGGCATCATCGACATCCTGCAGTCATACCGCCTACGCAAGAAGCTCGAGCACACGTGGAAGAGCATGATACACGATGGGGTACGTGATCGAAGGAGCTTCTAGATCTAGACGGTCGGGAACAACCAACTAAGGCGATTTTGGTTAATATATAAACTGTGTATTCGGTTATAATATGCATGTTTATGCTGAGCTGCATATAAGCTGTTTGGTATTAATAGTTAAGAATTTCAAAGTACATCTCGAAGCTCAGCGTGCCTCTTGGCTTAGGCCTCCTCTAACAGTCTTCACTGGCTTCTATAAACAGAATAAACAGATGCGGTTGACCTGGTATTTGGTTGGTCAACATGATTCCAACGGCTTTAACCTCAACCGCCGACCATGTAAAACGAAAAAAAAAAGTTTGACTGACCAATGTGATTTAAACTTAGCGGTTGGTTCCGGCCGCTAGTATGCGCTTACTTTAGGTAGCTCGTTAATCTTAATGAGACCTGAAAGAAAAGGGCTGTGGCTTGACAATACTAAAACATCTTTCGTCAACAATTTCATGAACTATGATATGGGCATTGGGCGTATTAGATCTCAGACATGCTTAATACCACACAGAGATTTGAGTATTTTTAATTTTATCTTAATATATATAATTCTACTGTGAGTGTGTATGTCACTGAACTTCTCTTAAACGACTGAACCGATTTTAATAAAATTTTTTGTGTATGTTCAAGGGGATCTGGAAATGGTTTAGATTAACAAAATAGCTCGGCAGGACAACGTCTGCGGGGTCAACTATGTAGTACTAAATACATTTTTAATTGATTGAAATGCTTATACTCTACAAGTTGATAATAATCTTTTTTCGTTTTCAGGACACTGTTTCTGTACACAGACCGAGTTTTTACGCTCAAAGATTCCTCGATTTTATGGGGAAGACTGTGTTCAAGAAGATACCTTCGTGTAAGTACTCAATTTGTTGTGAATATTTCAAACTAACATTTTTCCTTAACGTGTTAATTGTTCGAGTATAATATGCTTCAGCGACAGAAACGTATCGTAAACTAAACACTAAACCTCTTATTTATAAAAATATTTCAACAGTGTTTAACTAAGGTTGGTTGTCCTTTTCTAGAATATTGAAAACGTTATACAACAGAAAGGAACAGCCAACCTTGATTAGTTAAACACTGTTTAAATTTTTTTGTGAATTAGAGGGGCTATTCATCATCATCATTGTTTAAAATTTAAAAAGTTGACATTTTTGAACTAAAAATATTAAATCAGTTGTACCTAATTTATTACAAAATATTCTTTCTTTACTATTTTTTCATTTCTTATTCTCATACACTCATCGCTACGATCATTATATTATTTGATATTATAATATTATGTGTAGCGTAACCCTTAAACCTCGTACACAGAATGAGTAATATGTGTGTAAATTTTAATTCAAAATAAATTCAATATGCGGATGAAGTTAATAAGCGTTTGTCTGAATATGGCATACAATGTCAAAGCATATTGCTATGACATATGCCATAGAAAAACGACTTAAGCATTTCTTTGGATGATTCATTTAAGTAGACACAATATACCGTATATTGAATTAAAATAAGTATTAATACATGTATTATCTTATCGCAAATACCAGTACCACCCTGTAGGCTTCTTCTGCAGTATTTAAGTATTTTATTATTTGATCGTATTAATTCCTTTTGTGTTTGTGAGTAAAGTTCTTTAACTTACTGTATGTAATTGACACTATAAAATAGCAAAATAATGTACACACCTTCTGGCCAAAGCCAATCACAGTAAGAAAAATACATGTGATTAAAGTTTGGTAAAAGCATAAAACAAACTTTTGCTTTATATTATTATAATGTAACACATTATTAACACTACACAATGTTAACACAATATTAACACTACACATGATAAGCCCTCTCACTGATTAAAATATTTTTCGCTACATATTCGCAGACGCTGTTCTTGTCCGGTGCTTCAAAACCCCATAGACAAGGACAGCCGTTAAAATATAATTGTATAAATATTTTGATTTGTTATGAGGTTAATGAGAATAACCAAGCAAAAAACTATTTACACTTTCGTGCAAAGAAACTATTTAGCTTTTTCAGTACTAAAAGCATACAAGTTAAACAAAGTTACTAACCAGTAGGCTAACTTCCATGTATGCTTGTAGAAGTGAAATCGAATTTAAAACTTACTATTACCACTTCTCTGCACGAAACTGTTCTTCTTATATGTGATAACTATTCAATAAGCGAAACATGAACGAAAATATTTATTAATACATGCAATACTGACTTGTGTAGTGGACCTACCGGAGATCAAAGGGAACCACCGCAAGTTTCGAACGTTGGTCACGAGCTACATAGGTATTGTAGGGCACCTAAAGTACTTTGTGTGCGTGTTGGGGGGCGGGTGTTGGTCTGAACTCTATATCTAGGGTGGCTAAACGAGAATGAGGTCCAGGAAATCTTGGAGACGGATTGTCTATGGATTTTAATTGAATACAAAAATGACGTACAGGCCTACAAGGGTGTTAAATTATGTTTTTTTTTTACGTTATTTTATATAAATTAACATTTTTACGTTATTTTATAGCAAGCGTTACTTTATATAGTGAATATAAAGTAGCTGCCCGTTAAAATGATGTAAGAGATTATTCATAATTGAAGGCGCAAGTGGAAGAAGCAGAGAAATAACATTTCTGATTGATTTCTGCGTAAATAGACGCTTTAGGACGGGAAAAATGATTTGAAATTAAAATAATGTGGATGTTATGTATAGCTAGATAGACAAGGTAGATAATAAAATCAAATTACAAGATTTATCAAAATTTTATAGGAAAAATTGAGTATTTACTCGAAGGTTGTATAATGTTAGTTGTTCGCTTCTTCCACTTATGTCTTCTTCTTAGTAAATAATTTATAATTTGGCAACATCCAAATCGATACATGGATGACATTGAGGGGAAATTGATAGTGTGAAATATATATTTCTCGTGTTGTGTTTTACAAATTAGCGGGAGAACATCCTTGTATGTTTGTACTATCGAACAACTTAAATGAGAATTTAATCAAATACTACGTACATCATTAATACCCACATTTGCTAAACCAACATATGAAATGAGCTTAGCAAATGTGAAATTAAAATTGGTGTGACTAATAACTGACTGGTTGCTATTCTTTTTTTGACGTCTTTTATTCGGAATTGGTCAAATTGTGCAGGATCCTTATTCTAGTTTGGTCTATTAGTCAATAGTCAGATTCTATTACATAGTAGACTACCCTTATACGAGAATGTGTATTGTAATAGTAGTTCTAATGGTACAGTGCAAAGTAATAAAGTTACTTGCAGTGACATTATGCGAAATGTGCGATATCCAAGAGGCGCCTCTCTTGGCAAAAAGTAACTAGATGATATCACATTCAATGTTATAAAAAACTTTTCTGTACTGTTAGAAACTTCCCTTTGTCTTAAAATATTACTTCGACTGTACGTTATACAATGGTAACAAGAAGCTAGTTTAATATGTTCCGATTGCTAGTTCTGAATGTTTTGAATAGTGTTATTTGATACAAGACTCATTTCGACTTGTATAGCAATAAAACCAACACCCAAACCTGAGTGTAGGCGTTCACTTTTGCAGGTGGATGTTTTTGTTTATTACCAATTTAAAATCCAATTTTATTTATTTTGTTTCGAAGCAATTTTATTTTGAATTCGGCATGTTTAGTTTTTTGTTTCTGGCAATTCTGTTTTTCGCATGACGTTATTTATGTTGACATGTGAAAGTCATGCACGCCCCTGCCCCCGATATTGTCAATTGAGAATAATACCTGTTTCTTTTATTCCTTTCCAACAATTGTCCGTAATTGGATTCTGGCGCGGATATCTGGAGGTCTGAGTAAGTGAAGGACAGACAAATTAGCATGATGTGTTACCAGTTAATTCTTGTGCCGTCCTAATGGGAGATTGTTATAAATTTCTATACGTTTCGGTACAACTTTACGATCAAAATTATATTTATAGCAATCTGATAGTAGAACTACCAGCCCTGTATTATGTGTCGATTTCTCATTCGCACTGTTTTCTCCATTTTTCTCCGATTAGTTTTGTGCCCGATTTCTGGTTTTTTTTCTCCGTAGCTAGACTTGTGTGTAGTTTTCATACTCATGATAATATTTTTCTGTCTATTTATACTTTTCTAAACTCTGTCTAAAATTTATATACAGTTAACTGGAAATTATTTTACGATATATTAATATATTCTAAATTTCTTTTTCTAAATTCTAACGTTTCTCTCTGTCTTATAAATTCAGAAATGAAATCTGAAGCATGGTTTTCACTGAAACGTGATTTTATTTGGATTTGGCAAAGCTTTTTGTGATTCGAACGCTCATTTTTTATTTGACAACGCGGCACAGTCAAATAGCAGCTTGATGTTTTTTATTAGCATTTTATGTATCACGCAGTATCGTTTCGATTTTTTGCCAGGCAAAGACTAATGCACAGGCATTTTGTTGTTTTAAATAACGTTTTAATATTTAAATTAAAATTTTCCAGCACTTAAACACTCACCCTCGAAGAGAAAGAGCATCGCCAAGCCATCCACGAGACCCGCGGAAGAAATCGATACCACAGGTATGTGTAGTTACCACCTGCATCATAAAAACATCTCATATCATTTGATAAATCTATTAAAATTCCAAATTTTAAATAAAAAATATTTTTATTTATGTTTAATTAGTTTATTGACAATTGCATGCACTATTTCTCTAACTACCCGCATGACGAATAACATCTCATCAGTAGCTAGAAGTAGATCCTATCCCGTAATGAGAATGCGGTTAAACATCGTTTGGTACCTTTATTATATACATTTCAGTTTATTTTAGTATCCCCTTCCCTCCTCCTTCCGGTAATCTCCTATAGATGTTGTGTCTTTTCTTTTTCATTTTTTTTTTACAAATTTTGACCGATTTTTGATACCGCGACATTCGTGATTGAATCCGCGCCGAACGATTGTGTTTTGTGCTAACGGTGTTGGTTTGTGCCCGGCATGACGATCCAGTAAGTACCGGGGTGAGAAATAAACTGAAATGTACCATGTGTTGTGTGTGAGAGAGAGAGGATATTAAACGTCGTAATTTGTACACAGGAAGCAAAGTCATCGGGCGACCGATAAAGGACTATAACCCAGACTATATGAGGCAGAGATTGTCACCTAGGTCTTCGATGAGATCTAGCATGAGCGATTTTACAGATACCACGATATCCACGTGGAACCAGCGGCACCAGCTGCCCACGGAGTATCCCTCCGTCTTATCGGACAGAACCAAAACTATTGACAGGCTCCCGTTTCCCCGGCGGATAGATTTCGATATGTCGAATTTGATGCCGGGGACGTCGTACGCCGAGAACGCGTACAGATCGTCCATCATACAGGACAGAATGGAGTCCTTATCGGACCAGCTGACTAAAGTTCTGAGTACTGGGGCGGGCAGCTCGCATATATACAACGGAAGCCTCGCGGACAGCGGCATTCAAACTGACAACACCAGTACTAGTGTACCCCAGATATACATAGCGGAGACCACCACGCAGGTCACGACCGGCGGTAAAATACTGAAGGACGCTTCGGTGGACACGAGAAACGAGAATAACTATCAAGAGATTCCATTCATAGACGAGGACGACGACGACAGATGGAGACGACGAACTAATATATCCAAGCATCGAAGCATGACCAACATACCGGAGAGAATAGACGAGGTCAGCTCCAAGGAACATTCCAACGAGAGGCTCTCGAGTAGCCTCAACAGAGCGAAATCGCCGACCTTCGTGGAAAAGTTTAAGCAGTTCTTCGTCGATATCGGTCTAGTTAAAGCCGAGAGCACCCCGATAACACCGAACAGAGACACCAACACGCTACCCAAGAATTTGAACTCCAGTTTTAGAACGCGCAGTGCGACGCCGACTATGACGATAGAAGCCAGAGACGCGTCGACTCTACCCAAAGATATGCGCTTCAGGAAAGTGCGCTCGACTCAAACGGTGTACATCAAACCGGACTCCCCTCTGACGGTCAGAAGCGACATCGAGATGAGAGTCAAAGAACACGTGTCGGTCATTCAACTGAACGGCGACGAACAAATCAGAGATTCAAAGTCGGAAACGTTCATAACCAAAGTCGACTACGTCAAGAGTATAGGCAACGCGGCAATATACACGACAAAAGATAGCGGTAGTACCATAATAAAAGTACCCGCAGATTGAGAACTGTATTGGGAATGTCTGGATTAAATTCCGAAATTCCCGGTCGGAAAGGCGTTTTATTAAATTGAGATTCTTGTAAGGTTTCGCTTACACCGAAATTCTACGGCAAAAGCATTTTTCAATAGCGACACAATATCCAGAAATAATCAATTGCATCTCGGTGTAAACTAATTTGGAATCATGTTAAAGCTTGCAAGTAAATAGAACTGATCAAACTGACTGTGCTTAAAGTGCCTTTGTTGCTATTCAATAAGTAGAAAACCTTATACTGGATGGTATCATTTCTATTTACATTTTGCATATTATGATAATATACTACTTTTGTAAAAGAAAATGGGTTCTTTTCAAGGCTTAGCAGCACCGTGCTGCATTTTGTAGGTGCTATGACAAAAAATTCATTCCTTATATCAAAACATGCACAAAATGTTACGTATATCGTTATTAAATTTAAAGACACGCTTTAAACAGTTGTTTATTATAAGATTATTATCAGTTACTTTTAAATTGTCTTCCAATTGCGTTTTTTCAGTTTCACTTTGTCAATTAATACAAAATCATTGATGTGAATAATTTTATTTTATAGGAAGTAGTTGTAACCAATGAGTGTTACAGAAAAGCACAAAAACGCTTTTAGAAAAAGTAAAATTTTAATGATTAAATTATAAACCATCTTAAATCAATAAAATATAATTATTGTTAAATAAAATTATTAAAACTGACTGAAGATAAAGAATGGCTATGTGTTATTAAATTATGTAATGATCGCTTGTAGAAATCACGATCTATTTATTGACATTAATTTGTAGAAATGTATAAATGTTTCACGAAATTTGTAGAAATATTTCTGATGAACAATATTATTTACAATTATATGCTAAATATTCTAGTAACAATAATAAACTATCCTAATATTAAAATATACTTTGCAGCCTAAAATAACTGATCTACTACTTTGTGTAGCTGTATGGAACTAGCGTTGTAATGTCAATGTCGGAAATTATTTAAAAAGAAGCGTTAATGTGCTAAAGATGATATTACAATATTCTCAAGTATCACAAACCTTAGTATTACTTTTGGGAGTTGAAGATATTTGTGTAAGATGCGGTAGGAGGGGTTATTTATATTTATTTCACTACGATTCCTATTGGTGTAGACAGAGAAAGCAATAAACAAATTAATATATTCCATTTCACTCAACATTATGTGAATTGACCAAAAGAGACGAGTATTTTGTATTGGTATCTCTGTCTATGCTATTACCAATAAGATTAAAGTATTTAACAAATTATGTATTTCCAATGTCTAGGTTGGCAGTTACTTAAAACAATTATGTTTATATAAATTCGGAGATTTATGTATATAAGTTTATACAGATGGATTTTATAATTTTTAACTGTGAAGGCACAACCAATAAATGAGACTTAGAAATCGATATTTTATTTCAATGCCCTTTTGAAGTAAGGCTAAAATGCCTCAATGGGATTTGCAATTAATAATTTAATTGGAATTTATTTCATCTTAACTACTTTACAAAGTAATGTAAAGTATTTAATTATTATTCCAGTAATAAATAAATATTTTTTTTATTTCCAATTGGATAGCAGCTACCACATCAAGTAGTGCTCCAGCAAAAGCAGGTGAGGTGATTGATATGATGATAATAAGAGAATTAATAAAGGCATTTGTACAAAGTGCCCGCTGCTATACGTAAAATTCGTACGTAGTGCGATTTCTCTGTGTACCTATACGCATTTTGCGTGCGTACTTCAGGTTTCCTTCGCTTCGTTATTGTTAAGTCTTAATTATTCAAGTAGGCATTAAGTATTTAAATTGAATGCAATACATTAAAAATAAAATAACCATTATTAGTATAGTATAATGTTAGTATCGGATCATCTTGCTAAATATACGTTCATGTAAAAATCCTTGTCGCTCATCTTAGAGTTCAACTTTTTTTTGCAATTTTTTTATCTATTTGCTTAATATACTATAATTGTATCTTATTAAATAAGTCCGAAAATCTATTTTAAAAAATTCCTTTATATCTAGTAATTAATCCGTGTTGTAACTGCCCAACGGGTACATAAGTTAAACTTATGATTGTAATTCTTTTATTTCATGCTGCTATTGACCTATTGGATCTTTTACTATTGGGTATCGTTTACTTTTCACTTATTCCTACCGATCTGCATGCTTTACTCTTTATTCACTCGACACTGCACCAATAATAAATACGATGCATTGACGGTCAAGCTCAACATAAAAAATATAAATACAAACACGCCATTTTGGACATATAACTTCCTAACCTCGACTACATTTCGATAACACAAATCTTTTGTTACACCACGCTTTATTATACTCTCCCTCCGGTGCCAATACTATTTACTCGATATTTTATTTATACAATGTACATTTCGATTTTAATAAATCTATACAAACCGTCGAGCGTTTACTTTTACCTGTAGTGTCCCTGACTGATGTGACAGCTCAAATAACACCGACGTCTGTGACTACTCCTGTTTCTACAGCGGCCAAAGTTTCCCAAGCCACAGCGAAAACCACACCATCCGAGCCGGACGTCGCTTTCCCCGCGGTTCTTAAAGGCTCGCAGAAACAAAGAGTGCCTCCGCCCGTGCCTCCTAGAGGCTCCCCAAAAACTAAACGCGGCGGTGCACATTCCCAAGCGTCCAGTCATGACACTAAAGGTGATTATCAAAATTTGTTCTTTACTGTTAACGATTTACCAGAACCGTATCGCACGAATGATGATGATCTTTACTTCTATGGGCATGATATGAAGTATAGTGATTCTGTTGCATGCCGTACTCCACCCTCTATATCTGCTGATCCCTATCAATTGCCAACACTAGGAGCTTCTAACTCTTTTTTGGGTTACGTGCAAGAAGGAGATGTACTCAAGGAGATACCATCTCCGAAGGGCTTAGTCGCGCAATCGAATATGATGGCCAATTTTAATATAAATGATGCAGTACGTGAACACTTGGACACTGGGGAGTACGACGGTGACTCTTTCACTGACTCGAGTAGCGACGAATTTATCGTCGTCCACGAAATAAAAGAAGACAATAAAGTTGTCGTAAACACGACTACGATATCATTGTTAAAACCTACAAGACAAGACACATTCCAAACTGAGGACTCGCAGTCATTAGATACGTTAGATTCTCCAAAAATTAAAGTAAATATTCCTAAACCTGTGCCGAAACAGAAATCTACTCAAAAGTCGCAGGGTTTGATATCGAGAATAAATACATTGAAAAGAAACCTATCCAAAAAAGAAAGTAACAATGAATCAGAGAAACCGAGTGAAAGAAATATCAATAGGGGCGGTTTGATATCAGGGCTGACCAAAAAGTTCATTTTTAATCAGTCCAAGAAAGACAGAAATACAAAAACTACACCTAAAATTGAGATAAAACCGTACACTGAGGAGCATGGCGTGGAAGAGGTAAAGAAGGAGCAGGAAGTGTGTATGATGAAAGCGAGATCGAACATAGACTTATTCCAGAGGCAAATTTACAAGACGCAATCAGAAACTGAAATCAATTCTGTGATATCGTCGCGAGAGAGTTTGAGTATGAAAAGAAATGTTGAGAATCGTCAATTCGTTAACGAAAGAAAGAAGATGTTTGAAAACTCTCCCCAGAGCCAGGCAACGAGCAACAGAATTCCGAAGCGCCCAGCACCGAGTAGAAAAGGCCGAGCCCCGCCTCCACCTCCACCTCGAATAAAGACACAGGCGCAGCCCTTAGTGAGTGAGAGAATAAGCAAATTTACAGTGACGAGAGTTGACGAACCCAATCCACCTATACGAACACCCAGAGCAGGTATCAAGGACAACAGAGCAAGTTTCAAAAGAAAACTCGACAGTAGAAAGATTTATGTTATGCAGAAAGAGTTCGAAGAGATACTGTAACCAGAGCATATGGACTCTTCGGATATTTTACTGATTTGATGGGTTAAAAGCGAAACGCAATGTATTGTAGTATTCACGGTTAAATGTTTGTTGAATCTTTAAATGTATTTGCATGTTCTGTAAGAATTCGTTTGAATAAACAAAGCTGCGTTTTCTTTTCTGTTATTATTTTATGCATCTCTTTTATTTTTGTTTATTCATTACCGCTTAATGTATATCCTAGCTCGTTTTGCATGTTTGTCCTTTCATTATGTTCTTTTGAATGTCGCTCATCGATCAAAGCTAGTTCATTTAGTAACGCTAGTTGTGTATCAGCTGGCGTGCCGTTGTCCTGTTGCTCGACGCCACCCCCACCGTTCGAAGAGTCTCTGCCCCAGAGATCGAGTAGAACTAATTCATCATCAACCACCTCTTCGAGCGCCTCAGGGCGGCGACGCGGCGCTTCGAGTGCTGCAAGCGTCATGACGACCTCGTCGGCTTCGTCGCTAGCGCTGACTCCGGCGGCCCTCAGCAGCGCGAGGAGTAATGAAGCAAGGTACGTTACTTTTCTCGTTTATTGAGAGCATTATATTATATCATCCTTAGTGCATTCTAAGGATGATATTATATTATAATGCATATAGCATTATAATATAATATCATCTTGTTTTACATGAGGCACTTGCATGCTCTAAACACAAATTGCCGCTATATTTGTAAAAAAGTACATTGGTGTTTTAGTGAATATTAAATATTATACTCAAATAAGGCATTTATGCACACTATTGTTCTTCTATAAAAGTAAAATCTTGTGAATTTCAGCCTGTGTTGGACACCGCCCGCTTCTGTAGAAGGATCAACTCCGACATGGACCGAGGGAACGCCGAGTTTTACAGAGTCCAGCAGTAGCGAACAAGGTTTGTGTCAGTTTAATATTGAACATCACATTTAAGTGTGTCTATTATATGTTCATAATATATAACGAGAAATTATAAACTGTTTTGGAAAACAGACACTTTTTACTAATATAACAAATTACTACAATAATGAGCGTACATAAAAACGTACTTGCGTGCCCGCTTGCGTACTACTTGCGAATGTGTGGACGTACGTGAGTGCACCATACAAACGTGTGCGTGCAACACGCGTGCGTGTAACGCGTACGTGTAAATCACGAGTTTATCGTGACGTGTGTTACAAAGGATACCCACTAACTCCGGGGCGAGGGGTGACTCCGAGCACGGGGCGCCGTTCCCCCCGCCCGCCGCCCCCGCCGCGGGCAACACAGATCAACTGCCTCACCACTGAAGTGGTACGTACATTGTCTGGTCCCATTCTCAGTCATAATTATACGCCTTTAATACATAGGTCACAATCGGAAATATACTGCCTATGCATGTGTTAGTATGTAAAGGAGTATGTATCTGATTGTGATACAAGCTTATAACTTATTCAGATATATACAGTGCTGTTATTATTACAGAATATAATTATATAATTACAGAAACAAAAAAAAAATAGATTTAAAAGTATCTAAAATTTTTAAATATCTGAATCTGTATAAAAAGTAAATTGAGTTGGTGTCTGTTTGAATTTAATCGTTCCTATTTTAAAGAAAATATCAAAAAACAACAGCTCTATTTATTTATATTTATAAGCAAAATTTCTTATGCTTTCACTAAAATTTAAATTGGCTAATAGTTGTAATAATGTCTTATTTTGAGGAATTACATACTTTAAGAAGTACTTAGAGCAATTGTTAAATAAATAAAGTGTGTAGTTTCTTTAGCGCATTTATACTAACACACATTGCACGCTTATAAAACATGGGGGTTTTATTGGTTTAAGGAAATAATAAAAATATAAAAGTAAAAAAAAAAAACAATAACACTGTAGGTGCCATCTAACGGCAATTTCCGTTAAATTATGCGCAAAACTTACAACTTAAATTGCGAACAAACCATCAGTGATTGGGTAACTATGTTATAAGAATTCGCAACACAAAATGGTTGCTAAATTCTGACGCTTGAGCATTAAGTAACGTAACGAAACGATAATAATTCTAACGTATTCATTTGTCGCTAAATAACTGTGTCACTGATGTAACATTTTTTGTTCTCTCATCTGTTCTGTTCATCTCCCAGGATTTTATTTAACAATTTAAATGAGACTACACGCACATGAATACGTTATGAAAGAAATTATGTACAGCGTATACGCATTAAAATGCTAATTTTATTTTTGGACGCTGCTTACCTGGTGGGTTTCATAGTTGCAATTGAAGAAAAAAGTAGAACTAGATTATAAATGATGAAAATTGTGCGTTGCTTTATCAATGCTAGCTTACTAGATGATAATTTATTATTAAATTAATAACTTCTCATTTTCAATTTTAACATTACTTATGTGTGTGCTTCCTGTACGGAAAAAATCAACATGGCTGCCAGGTTTAAAGAGATTTCAAACTACAATAAAATGTGTTATATAATGTTAAGTAGTTAGTAACACTTGTAAATGGTGGCGAAAACAATACATAGTGCCATGCCTAAAACCTTTTTTGCATTTTTTTGTGAATTTAATGTTAGTAGAATTTCATCCCTACATTAATCTTTTTAGTACCTCTTCAGAATTCTTATTAGAACCTCTTTTTTACTCTTTAAGAAGAGACGAAGAAACATATTTTGTACATTTTTGCAGATTTTCAAATGAAGATTTTTATTTTTTCTACTGCTCTTACTACCATGTAGATATTTTTGGTGGTTCTATGATGTTTTTACTTACATAGAAAAATACATTTTTCTTTTGTCCGTCTATCCTATACGATACATTTTTAAACAAATATATTAATAGGTACGTAAACTTTTTAAGATATGATAATAAAAGTTTACTGCATTTAACGAAAGTAAGAACTTTTCTGAGGTATAAAATAAGTTTTGTTGGAGCATATGACTAATTAATAAACACTGATGCTGTTAAACAAAACGACGACCAACAAAAAGTATTGTAGTTAGTGTACATTGTATCTAAAATCGAAAATGGTTGTTGTAAAAGCAATTTATTGATCAAAATAATTCGTTAAGCATACGTTGAATGTTTAATTAATGTTTTGTTTTAAAAATCTTTAAAAAAGATACTAACAAGTATCTCGAAGTGCTTGCTTAGCACAATATGGCCCGTAATTAAAGTCAGTGCTTAAGACTAAGAGCAAGATAAAAAAAAAAAATGAGATGCTGTTTTAATTCATAAAGGTTTCTTTTTGAATAAAAAGAGCATCTCAATTTTTTTTATCTTGCTCTTAAATACTAAACGCTCAGTATTAATACGGGCCTTAATCTTCTAAAACACACTTTTGTTTAATAAAAAAACGTAGGTGAAAATATAAAATTGAAATTCTTGTTAAAATTTAAGGCTTTCTGTTTGTGCATATCTAAAACGTAGTTTTTGTATTATATTAAAAATTTTAAAATACAGATTATATATATAGGCAAAATAATAACCCTGTTACTCATAAAAATATTTACACAGCGTACAAATATTCAAGGTTTACTGTTATTTTTAGGGTTCCATACCCAAAGGGTAAAAACGGAACCCTATTACTAAGACTTCGTCGTCTGTCCGATTCGTCTCACAGACGTCGAAGTAATAGGGTTCCGTTCTTTCTGACTTGAGATACAGCCAGGAGTCAGACGATCTATAAATAAAGTTGTGGATAGACTATCTGTAAGCGGTGAAACAGGTAGGATTTCTTTTGCCGCCATAACAACAAAAAACAAAATAAATTAAATATTTAAGGGGGCTCACATACGTATTTTTCCCATTTTATTCTTTGTGATAATAATAGGTGTCGCTGCTTATCTTCTACACCGCGATATTGCTTGACAGTTCACTTGACAACTCAATAATCTCAATTTTTACTCTCCACTGCTACGGAACCCTTCGGGCGCGAGTCCGTCTCGCCTGTGACCTGTTTTTGACATACTGAAAACGTCAACCTGAAAAGAACAGCTAACTTACCCCTTATTTCATATTCTTTTTTAAACAGCGATTAACTAATCAAGATTGGCAATCCTTTTCTGGAATATTGAAAACGTCACACAGAAAGGGACAGCCAACCTTGATTAGTTGAACGATGCTTAAATATTTTAATGAATAAGCGGCTTAAATAGGTATGTAACAGACGCTGTGTAAATATTTTTATTAGTAAGGGGGTAAAAGTATAACGGTTCAATGTTATGCGTTTCAAAAGCATTTGCAACATACAAAATTCGGTATATATCTAGATTAAGTAGGTTTTTATTACTTAAATTTTTGTTTCATATGATATGCACGGGTAATTAGGTAAGGAGATTTATGTGTTATGCATAAACATGCCGTTATCTGTTTCTTAATTTTTTTTTAGGGATAGCACAAATTATAATGGAATGATGATTTAAAAGTATTTCTTTATTAGTATTTTTTTAATAAAGTTGTATAAAAACAGTAATCGAGTTAAAAACCAAAAATGTTAATCTTGCATCGTATGGTAGAATGACCATGGAACCAGTGGCGTAACTGTACCGGCCTATCAGTAAGAACGGTCACGATATTTATTCCACTTGTCTTATCTTCAACCGATGTATAAAAATATCTTTGGTCGGTCGCATTTTGGGTAGGGGGCCCGTGGCATTCATGCCTGCCAGATTGTTACGCCACTGCATAGAACATAGCTAATATTGTAGTCAGGTTACATGATTGCAGAATGCGGCATGCTTTCGTAGTATGCTTTACCCCGCTAGTCCCCAATATTGCTCAACTATATACGCTTATCCCTAGTAAGTTACAATAACTATCATTATTTCATCAATACTAATACACAGAGGACGTTATGTTTGTCTGCAACTGTCTCTGAATAACTAGACTTATATCCTAGCTCGACCACAAACTCAGTACCGCGCTATATGGGGATACTACCGCCGTCAGCGTTGATGGTCAACTGACAGAGTAGAAAAGTCGGTAACCATGGTAACCCAAGGCGAGATATGGCGCTTGAGGTCCAGCTACAATTGAAATATTTACACATCGTATAACTACTTCAAGGCTCGCTGTTCTTTTCTGTAATGTGACGTTTTCAATATGCCAGAAAAGGACAGCGAACGTTGAATAATTATACTCTATGTAAATATTTTTATTATTATTAGAAAGGGGGATATTGTTTAGCACACGTGGGTTCTTCATTGGCCAAATCCAAAATTTCGGCTTGGAATAAGTTTCGGGCGACATCTATACATATAAAAATCCAGTAATATATCGAGATAGTAATCAATAGATATGAATTAACAGGTAGAAATAACACATCTGGCGTCAGAGACATCGAGCATAACGATAAGATCGTACGACGTACACCAGACAGAGAGGCAAGAGTTCAGTTAGACACCGACACGCAGTCCCTACTAGACACCAACGACCAAAAACCAAAAAGGTTCCGTGTGCGATTTTACACTATCAAGGAACTAAACGAAATATTATAAGGTTAATTGGGAATATTTGTATGTCACGCGTTATGTAGATATTATTTGTGGTTCGGGGTATCATTAAATTTAACTTTTTTTTTGTGTTGAAACTTTAAATAAAAAAAAAAAAAACAAAAAATAAATATATACAACTGATATGAGCCCATAATTGAGGTACACAACATAATATTTATAATAGTTAATAAGAGTAATAATTCTGTTATAAAATCGCACACATTTTAAAATTTTCATTATTTTTTGCGTCTAAACGGTTGGATAATTTCGACATTTATTTCAAGATTGAGGCAGTTTGGAAAAAAATAGTAAGAACGTCTACTGTACGAATATTATGAACAAGATCTTTATTATACTTTGTTATACAAGTAATTTTAAGTTCCATCTGTAAGTTAAAAATTTTTATCATGTGATGGGGCCTTCCTTAGGTAATTTGCTAGAAACCTAATTTTTTAAACTTGTCATTAGATATACGAATATTAGCAAAATCATTTTCTTAATTTTTATCTTCTGAGCATTTTCAATGTTATGTTTAAGTAGTTAAATATATTTCTTTATTAAATTCACTATTTATAAATAAATATAGTATTGAAGCAATTAAAGGCATAATAAAAATTCATACCCAAGAATAAAATTCTTATTTTTGTCACAGGTGTTTTCTGTCAAATTCTAAGAATTTATATTCCAAAATTTTTTAACAAAATGTAAAGAACTTTACACACAAACCCCACCGACATATACCTTTTTATTTTAATTTTCTTTTTATCGTCATGATAACAATGCTGTATTTAGGGATTTTTAACAAGATCTGTAAGAATTGTGGATATTTCCCTCCGCCATTAAGGTATTTTAATTTAAACAAATTTATTTTATCTTAAACGATACTACATTATCGTGCTCAACTTTAAATTTATTGAAATGTACCTGTTCTCTTTAATCTCTTGTATATTATTTCAATCGGATAATGTATTTTTATTTGTACCTATCCATTATTACCATTTTATTTAAGTTAGGTTATCACCAGTATTTATTGAGTGTGCTATTGCACTTGTATTTTAAATGTAAGTTTAAAGATAGTAATGCTTTCAAACAGTATCCATATTCCATATTTTTTTACTTTCATTTGACCAAATAGCCTCTCCGACTTCATTGTATCGATAAGAACATCGAAGTTACTCAGCTGCAGAGAACTATCCTAGAGATACGATTCAAGTACAATACTAAAATAAAAAGAACCACGGCCTACTAAAAATCAACATAAATCTTTTATCTCATATGCTCATGTTGGCAGCTAATTCTGTATAGCTAAAACTTGCATGAATCCACAGAGGTAATACTTAAGATAAGTTGTGGTAATTACATTTTCCTGACATAATATGCTGCGGGAAATACTTTGACATCGTTTTCTGAAAGCCGGTTAAAAACTTATCCAACTATCTTTAGATATTTAGATGGAAAACACAAGAATATTTTAAGATTTGCTGAAAACAAGAGAGTAACTTCCAAATATGAACCAAAACGCTTGTCAAGAAACCTCTGCCAAATGCCCCATTAATATCTAAACCTCTTTGAATAACCCATATGTTCTGTAATGTGATACACGAATCTCATAAATTGTTATATCCTAGCTAGTTTTTTTACGTATGATGTAGATTTGTTAAAATTTGAATATATAGTGCTCCTATTATCCATCGAAGTTCCATTTGTCTTGTCCTAAAAAGAAGATGGGATGCTGCATTTACTGGCTTTCTTATATAATCATGCATAATGTATTAAACGATTGGGTCCGTGTGTATTCGAAAAGGGACCCATAGCTTAGATTTGTTGTAAATATACGTCTTTTTCAGTGGTAATATTGTGTAGATTCAACGTTGTGCCAACGTACACCTGTTATTCCTTTTGAGAATTGATATTCTACGTTACTGCTGGCGAGACTATTTACAATAGGGAAGATGCGTGTAAGACAAAATTTATTAAATGCAATTATGATAGTGGGCTAAGAGATATACAGAATGACAAAAAATCTCAAAATTCTTTTGAGAAATAAGTAAGATATTTGCGAATTTAGTATGAAACATAATTCAGTATGAACTATGTATGCAGATTATGGACTTTGACGTCACAATCAATATTGGATCTCTCTAACTAGCTACTTTGAAAGTTTGAAACTTTATTGTTTTCAAATTTATCAAAAAATGATTGGACTACATCGTTTTTCAATAACGATAGATTTATTTAAAGAAAGAGTAAAAAATCATGCATATTCTCTATTCCTAATCTATTTTGACTCGAAAACTTACCGCGTGGCAATTGGTCAACGCTCGACACGGAGCAAGCCTATTGGCTGTTGCGAATTAAATTAGTTGAATCCGAGTCGAAGTAGGTTTTTTGTGAATTAGGCTCCATCGTTCTATGAATTTTGAAGTTGTTTAAAAATTGTACTAACGTTTACTCTTTGTATGTAGTATACTAGCCTTCACCGTCCGTTGTTTAAATGAATGGACAAATATTTCGTAATTTGAATTTGACTAGTTCAGAATATTTCGAATCTTTTATCACTTCGAGTGAGGTAGAGTATATTTCCACTGAAAAATGTCTACTCTTAAAACTGTTCAGATCAATAGATATGGTTGTTGTTAAATATGTAATGTACAGCGTTTTTGTATTCGTCCTGTTGTTTGCTAGTGCTATATGTTGTAATGTATATGTAAAGTTGTGGGTTCACAGTGGGGCGTTGGTTCAGTATTGAATTGTATAGCTGTTTCCTTAAATTGTAGACCGATTATTATACTTTATGTTATATAAAGATAGGAAGTGAATTATTTATAAGTATGTTTTTAAATCGTAAATTTAATTTCGTCTCCAGTTTCATTAAGTAGAAAAAAAAAATGTTCAGCGCCATCTATCGGTCAACGTCAAACGCTCCATTCGGCGAATCCACAGCATGAGAACGTACTTATTCTGTAAATCGAGAGTGATCGATTAAACGTGTATTTCAACGTTAAACTGTTTTTAATTTTATGATCCCTTTGGTTAATTGTATTCTAACCCATTTTAAAGTCAATATCATCAGTACCAGGGTAAGAAGTAACATTCTTACTTCTTACCCTGGGATGAATATGACAAAAACATGTATATAAATTGTGTTTATGAAATAAGATATCATTTAGATATTAATATTTCGTATTCCTATAATTAGAAATCATGAAAACACACATCTAAAAAATGATGGAAAATAAAGACAGTTAATTTTTACCAATAGAAAGGAACTCTCGATAAACAAAAAAATTATATTGCACTGAAGGTGTAACTATTTAAGGGCTCAATTATATTACGTCATATATTACGTCACAGGGTAAATTGGAAAGACATGCTAATTCGGGACACAACGTCCCAACTTTGGTACTGGGACTAAGAAGGAGAAAAATGACGTAATGTGTGGATGGCTCCTTAGCGTTACTAAGATGTATGTTCACTATCTCACAGTTTATGTGCTAACTCACACGGTTTTGGGTTTGTTCAAGGTAAGCTGTGCACGTCTTTTGTGCTTTGTACCAGGACGATTCTACTTATTGACAAATGACAATTAATTTATTCTCATTCCAATCCCTTATAGGGAGAGAAAATGAAACGATGTTGCTTTTACTATAAATAGAATCGGCCTACAACAATTATATTAATTGTTAATGCAACATACTTACTCATTATTTTCACTTTACAGACAAGACTGTAAAAGATATCACACGTGATGATTTACCAAAGAACCAAAGAGAAGGTATGTATGTCAGTTGGAAATTGTAAAGATACTCATAATATATACTTTTTACTAGCGGACCCGACAGATCTTGTTTTGCCGGTCTTGGTTTTGTGAATCTAAACCATTCTCAAGTAACTTACACAAAATATTTCATTCAATCCGGTCCTGTCATTTGGTAGTAGTTCAGTGACAAACACACGCACACAAGAATTATAATATATTATATCATGTTAGAGATTTTGTAATCTCTTTATTTTCATTATTTTCAGATTTTGTACACATTAAACACTTTAATGGTGTAGAAAGTAAGGAGCTGAAATACCCATTTAGAAAAATATCTAAAATATACTAATAGAAAAATTATGCTAATTTAATATTTACTTGGGTCTTCAAGAAAAATAAAAAATAAACTTGAGCATGGTAAAATAGTCAGGCTTGTGGTTTTATATAGTAAAAAAATATACGGTATTTTAAAAAGGAAACTTGTTAAATAGATTTTATAAAAGGTGATTTTGTACTTTCGTATTTTTTTATTTAATAAAAAAATTCATTGTTATATCGAGAACTAATTTTATTTCCATTGAACACCATCAACACAAATTACAATAACATTGGCATTTTGTTTTTGCACGATTATTTTTGCCTTCAGTTGTTATATTGAACTTGACAATTTTTTCATTAATATATTATGGTTCAAGTTGCCGTTGTCTATGAGAAATAAATTTTGGCAGCTCAATTATGATAGAATTTGATGTTTTCTTCTGGCAATAAATTTTTAACACCGCTTTTTTGGTTTCTCTTAGCTGTAGAGTATCTGCTGATCTATTACGCAGTTGTCGATGAATGTTATTTCTTAAATTATCTTTTGGATCTGGTAGGAAGAATAAAACTCTGTCGCTTGCCAAGTAGACAAACTCGTTTTCTTTTATCTGCCCTATGTGGTTCGAAGGACCCAAAAAATTTGACACCATTTTAGTAGAAGCGCTTACTACTTTTTTTGATTCAATCATTGTGGTCATCTCTGTCATAATAATTGATTCAATTTTATTGCTTTTTGAATCTTGTATTGCCCTTGCTTTAAAATTTCCTTCATTTTGAACATTTATGACTTTCTCAATTTCGCTAGTTTCTTTACTTATATCGACATATTTTTCATAGCAACATTTTATATCACTCTCATCATTTTTGCAGCAGAAATTTTTTGTTTCGGTCTCAATTTGATTGCAACAAGAATTTTGTTCCTCAACATTAACTTTTTTTGTACAACAACACCCAGTAGCGTTGTAACCAATAATTCTTTTAATTCTATCTTTCACGATACTGCTATCATACCTCACTTTATCGAATTCGTTACTACAAGCACCATGAGCACTAAGTATTTTTAAAACTTTTGCAGGAAACATCTCATTGAGTGCAGTTTTAGACGACTTATCCAAACGTCTCGATGTAGACGATGTACTTTTTACGTTAATGTCCTGGTCGTGTTCGCTGTCAGATGCTAAAACTGCGTGCATCAGATGTTTAATTCGTTTCACTTTTTTTTCTGTTCTTGTACCATTTATATTACCGACGATCTCTAAAATTTGTTTCAATACATCTTTCTTTTCATTTTTTCGAAGTTTTTTCAAAATCAATACAAGTTTCCGATTCAAAATATCTTTGATGGATTCATTAGTACTCAATGCGTCCTCATTCTTTTCAATCTCTTTCTGAAAATCGTGTACAACTTCTTGCTTATAATAAGAATGAACATTGTTTGTAATCATTTCACTTATTTTAGAATAATTATCTGTTGTATTAATATTATTAGAATAATTTTCGATAACGTCCTCATTGATGACTATTGAAGAATCAGTCGCGTTTGAAGATGCAAAATCTGTACTACAAGTCATTTCAAAGTTTGTTATTTGCTCGTTTACGAATTTAACTTTATTTGTGGAATTTGTAAAATCTAGAGTTGGTTGATGATCATGCAAGAATTGTTCACTATAGTTTATTGAATTATCTGTTTTAAATAAGTTTGTTTCATGACCATTGCTTAGACTAAAATTGTTGCTTGACGAATTACAATTCGGTTTCCTGGATTGAATGTTTATAGTAAAGTTAATATCTTCTGTTTGGCCTTTAATTTGACTACCTTCTTTTTCATAACCTATGTAGTTTTGCACATAGTTTGTGTTTATGTTTTGGATGTCTGATTTTTCGTCAACATTGTATGCATGTTGAGATTTGATTTTGGCTTTACTGACCCCTGCATTCTTAAACTTTAAACAGATATTGATTTCAATAATATCTGATACACTTAATTTACGTTGTATTGCATTGTCGTCTAAGCTTTTTTGTTTCTTTACCACCAGTGTTGGATCCTTATACACGTCCTTCAGTATTTCGTCACAGTTTAGTTTTTCAGTTTTATTTATTGTTTCCTTAGAACCTTCTGTTTTCTTTTGAAACTTCTCACGACTCCTGTTTGTTTTTTCTTCGGTACTAAGTTTATCATCATAATTAGTTTCCTCAAACATATCAGTTTTTTCCATGGTACTAAATTTCTTGTTGCTATTCATACTTTCAATTTCAATTGGCTTATTGTTGGTACTCTCTGATTTACTTAAAACCAATTTCTTGCTGTTTATCTTTTCTCCTTCGTCTTTCTTCACTTCTATATTCTTATCATACTCACTGGTCGCTTTTTCAGCGTCATTTATATCTTGCTTTGACGATGATTTTGGTGATAGCTTTGCGTTCAACAAATTACTTGAGTTTTTCTTAGTATTTATATTTGCATTACAATTGGGATCATGTGGGGCACATTTACTGGCCACTACATTTCTTTTACCTATACAATTACATTTCTTTCTGTCACTAATATTGAGCGATTTCTGGTAGAATGTTGTAGTAAATTTTTTATTTTGTGAGGACGATAGTTTTGCTTTGCTTTTAATAATGAATGAACTGTTCTTTGGCTTGCAACAACAATAGCTATTCGGATCTAAGGGACATACAGAAGGCGCAACATAGTATCCAGATGTCATAATTTCTTTTTGAGGGTGTCTAGATTCTGACTTCGGTAGAGCATTTTCGTCACCAGAACAAAAACAGTCGACTTGAGAACTCACACCAGTTGCTTGAGCTGCTTCAGTTTTTTTTGCATTTAGACAAATTGCATGAGAGCTGCTTGGCTTAACCTGTTGTGAATTCGTTTGGGTTATCTTGGTTTGTGAAGGCTCTATTTGAGAAACTTTAAGCTCTTGTGAAATACATTCAGGTGAACGAGTGTGACATTCTGGTGAACTCGTTTTAGCACAAATTGGATTTCGTATGCTTGCACATTTTTCTAGGCATGGCGGATGTGGTATTTGGCAAATTGATTCAGGATTAACTGTAGCAGCTTTTTTCAAAAGTTTTTCATTTTTTTTGCAGTTGCTACAATCAGATATACCTTTGAATTTCAGTATTCCGTCTAAAGGTCTTTCATTAGTGTCAGCGCATGGATTAATACAATTTTCGTCAGTTTCTGTACTATACGCAGATTTATTTTCATCGGTCTTGGTCTTCTCATCTATACTATTATTTCCCCATTGTGATTTATTACTGCACGCATATATTTTTCTTTTTTTACACACCTCTATTGAATCTTTAGGGCATGTTCGAATATTGCAGAGAGGGAGAGGACTGCAATTTTTATTTCTTATTTTACTAAATAAATGGTGTGTATGGATTTGTTTCCAGTCCTTTTTATTTAAATTACTGCCTCGTTGTGTTAATGATTTGGACGACATCATATTAAGGTCTATGCTTTGATCACTATTAGAGCAGTTATTCGAACCATTTAATGATATTAACTGCCCTTGCGATTTGCTAGTTTTAGCTGTAACTAATTCCAAACCATAGGGAATTGCGTTTCTACAGTAGTCGAGTAAATAATTTTTAGCCAGATCACATTTTCTTTGTGGTTGAAGATTTTGCGATTCATTTGTACTATTTTGAGGTTTCCTAAAATTGTTATGTCTGCTTTATTATTTAGATATTATTTAAATACTTTTGCTAGATAAAAAATATTAATAATATTATTTACAAAATTTGTGTTACAAATTAATGATGCTTACATAGAATTTTCCAAGCAGGTATCTCTGTGTGTTATAACACCAACTTCTATAACATTAGGTATACAGGCGTTACTTTGCTGTAAAACAATTCCTCTACAGGATTGAAATGTTGTTTGTCTGTTATTCTTTGTATTATTGTGCAAAAAATCTCCTGTCCGAAATTCCTGTGCAGTTTTGTCATCTTCCAAAACAATATCTGACTTTTGAGACTCATATTCTACTATGTTATATACTCCTTCGTCGGTAAATTGATTCTGGTCACTATCTTCTGAAAAATATTCTTCAGGTATGTAAATCGTTATGTATTCTGAACTTTTATTGGAGTTCTTAGAAAAGTGTCTGGCAGGTAAAAAAAAATCTATTTGATTCTTTGACTCAACTTTAAATTTCTTGATATTACTTGAAAATATTTTTTTAATATATTTTGTACGATTGCTTTTATTTTGTAGTGGGATTTGACAAATAGTATTGGGCATCATACAAGCTTGTATATCTTGTTTGAAATTCTTATTGTGCTTCGTACGGTTGGCGTATTTTGATGTGACCTTAGGACTTAATTTAGTATTTGATTGTAAAGTTGTTGAAACTTCGTTATAGGTATAACTTTTAAGCTCTGAAATCGTATTGCTACTTGTGCTATAAGTTTTGCTGTCCCACCTCAATTGAACATTATTTTGTGAATCTTTAGAATTTGTTATAATTTTTTTAATCCAAGATGGTTGCTGTATATTTTTGTCATCAATTTTATTACTTGATGTGATCAAACGACTGTCGTCTACAAGTATTTTTATAACAATTCCATCACCTAACTCACACCGACCGGCAGTTACCTTTTTACCTTTAAATGAGCTTTTCTCTTTATTCTTTTTCTTGAAAAATGAAAATATATTTTTGCTCTTTTTATGTTCTCGTGGTTGTGTATCTATTAGGTCATTATTTTTTGAGCTATCGATTTCTTTTTCCTTTGAAACTGAAACGTTATCAGTTTTTGGTGGATTTAGTATGGTACTTTCGTCTTCAAAGTTAAATTTTTTCTCCCACAACTTAAACATGGCTCGTACGTCTTCTGTTTTTGTCTCTTCTTTGAAATCCTTTTCTTTTCTATTAGAGTCTTTGAGGCCCGTTTTATTAGGACTAACTGCTGCTTTTGGACTAAGAACTTTTGTACTGGATAAAGACCTTGCTGCTAACGATGGAGGAGAAGGAGTTATTGAAACTTCCTTATTAATAACTTTCGAGAAATTTTCTTTTGCTAATAAATCCTTAGAAGATTCTCTTATCCAACTTAATCCTTGTTTTAAAATTTCATTAGCTTTCTCAATAATCGTCGGGTTTCTTTGTTCAAATTGAGGCTCGCGTCGACAACTTTTACAATTATTCTTTAAGGACAAACTGTTACAGCCTTTAAAATGTTGATCGTTAGAAAGCGACAAAACTTTAGAAGTATCTGACGTTGAAGATTCTAGATTGTATATACGTTCTATTGAAGAATCAGACAACAGCTTTTTACAGTTTTTTGTGTCAATAGGGTTATTTTTAATTTTTTCTGCTTCTAAATATGGGTTTGATGTTTTTTTGATGCCATGAAAGTCCTTCTGAACCCTCGTTTGTATGTAGCCTTTTCCAGTATTTGTATCACTTCTTTTAATTTTACGTTTATTGAATTCGCAACTTTTTGGTGAATTTTTATTCTGGATATTTTTAAAAGTATCAACTGTATAATGATCTGACACCGAGCCTCCTACACACTTTGATATTTTTCTTGTTACGTTGAGAACTCCTTTGTTTTCTATAAACATATCAAAAACATTTCAACCACTAAAAAGTATCAAGATTTAATAAAAAATTAATAAAAATGCTGAAAAAGGCATACCTGGTAAATATATAACAATTTTCTTTCTATTTACTACTTTCACTCTTTCAACGCCCAAATCAATTGAGTTTCTTTCAGATTTTGCAAACCTTTTAAATATTTGTGTTTTTTTATGTTTCCTACATGTACAAATAGAACTTCTATTACTTCTTCGAGTGATTTGACATGCAGAATCAATTTTTTCAATATTGTTCCTACATTTACTGTCCAGTCGATGTAATGTAATGTCTTTCATTTCGTCCGAAAATGTTCATCGATGTCATACTTTTCGCCAGTTATTTTACATGTGAAAATATTACTTTAGTTCTTTATCTGAGAGATAAATGCAAAAAAACTTTGCATTAGTATATAGCTTTAAATATAGAATGTACCTATAGATTTTTTAATTTAATTTTTTAGTAAAAATAACACTACTGATAAAAAGGGTGATCTATTTTAGATACTTAGCATCTATTATTCATATTACTATAACTCTTGCGACTTAACTAGACACCTGGCCGAAAGATACGCGGGTAAGCAGGGGTGACGAAAACATCACCCCTGCCTCCTGCTGCTAACTCGCGTAGCATTCCGCTCTCACTTCTCAAGTGAAGAAATGTCAATTGAGGTTTAAAATTAAGTCGTAAGGGTTTTGTATTTTTTACTTTTAACCTAAATTGAAATAAAGATTTTGTCATCGGTTCCTTGATCTTCTTGTGCCGGATCCAGATCAGTGCCACGAATCATCGTTAACTAGCGCGAACGAGAATGTGGACGCTGTTCGCGAGGTTCACGTAATGTCTTGTTTACACGTATTAAGTTTATAAATAGGTAACTAAATTTTAAGTACATTTAATACGTGTAAACGTAACATAAGTAGAATTTGTAGCGGATAGCTTGTGCCGTGAATTCTAGGCATGAACTCACGTCACTAATCTGGAGCCGGGGTTAAAGTATAGGCACAGTAAAGTTCGGAATATCGGAGTATCGAAAATAAGAAAAATGTTTCGCGACATAATCCGAAACCGCCTAAAAGTGTGCACAATATTCGCAAAAACTTAGGTTTTTAGTAAATGCTTTAAAAGATATCTCACTAGTTCCTGAAATTTATAATGTCACAGTTCATCATATTTACTGAACATTAATTAGTATTTTTACTGTTTTTACAACGATTCACTACAATTTTTTTCACCTACGATTTACATGATAGATTTTTTGATAAATGTCATTTTGACAGTTACGTGAAGAAGTTTAAAAGAATGATATAAATTCTCCTTTCTGTATTGTCGTGGTATTTATGTAGCATAGAGTTTAGATTTTTACAAACAAAATATATAGGTAGTTGTCATTCGCAAAGAAAATGTAAGATGGTCATTCGTCTTATGTCAAAATTACGTCAGACGTCAAAAACGAAACGTAAGGCGTCAAAATCAATGTCAAAAATTATATACAGTTGTGATTTGTGATCCCGCACGCAGAATAAAAAAGTGAAGACAAAAAATATGACCTTGGGTGACGTTCCGTTGTGTGCTATCTCTTTTCTTTAGAGTAACCAAAGTTTTTAATATTCTAGGATAAATAAGTTGTTTGTCTTAATTAGAGAGGAGTCTCTTGTTACTAATTACAATACTAATAATAATTCTTAGACAAAATTATTTTATAACAAGCTTTTTTAGGCTTCACCTGTACGTTCGCACGATGTTACTTAACAAATATCGTGGTAAGGTAAAACATTGTTTATGTGTGTGTGCAGTGTTGTTGTGGCAGTGTACCTACACCCCTAGCAGGTGTGGCGCGAGAACATTTAAATATATCAAGGACTCTGGGTCTAGGTTGAACGTCATGATTTAGAGCTTTTAGCGGATAAACTACTCCGCATTAAAAATTCAGCTGTTGCCCGCAACTCCTTCCGCGTGGTAACAAAGATTATAATTATTATTTACCTTTTTCCTTGAAAATTTTCTGGAATTTCCAGAATTTTGAAGAAAGTTGATTTAATGAAAGGTTGAAACTATCATGTTGCGTATGCAATGATAAATGGTTTAAATAAATATAATATTGAAGCTAAAAGTCCAAATACAAGAACCATAGCAATTTAAACATCAAGTTATGTATATTTTTTTTATAAAAATAAGGGGGCAAACGAGCAAACGGGTTACCTGATGGAAAGCAACTACCGCCGCCCATAGACAC
>JAOTAV010000011.1:476234-487390 GCA_026546445.1 Cyclargus thomasi
GAAATCGCTAAATCGTGGACATTCGCAAAAAACTTGGAATTTGCCGTAGAAAAAAATACCATTCGATGGGTTTTGTGAATAATTACAATAAGCTCTTAACAAATTTAAAATAAAAAGAGGATTGAAGATGAAAAAAATTGTAAATGAAATAATCGAACCCATGACTGTCGAGTCAAGAGCCGAGCTCTGTACCATTAGTGTATTAATAGATACTTTACCATTATGTATTAGTGCATTTTATAAAAAACGTGAATGTTATCAGGTCCGCGAACATCCGCGCGGCGCGCCGCAACCGCGATGCCGGTTCGCGGAGGGCGGCGTGCGGTGCGACACTAACGCCCTTCCCGCCGCGCGGTACTGCCTCAAACACATACTCAACGACCCACATCAGGTATCACATCCATATATTATGTACTAAATGTATACAACTGGATGATGCTCGCAACTCTGTTACTTCAAAATTTGTTTATCACGTATTTTTTTCCATACCAAATCTCAGCAAAATCGGTTCAGCGGTTTAGACGTGAGGAGGTAATAGACAGACGCACTTATTTATGTTAGTATGTGTGCGTGTGTTTATCTCCTCCTCTTAAACGTCTGGACAGATTTTAATAAAATTTTTTGTGTGTGATCGAGGGTATTTGTAAATGATTTAAATACACAAACCTTTACGACACAGAAGCCTTAAAGGATACTTGTTGTTCCGATTAAATTATCACGTGAGATAAATTATTTTTAACAGCAGCTGAGTATTAATTCATGTGTCTTCGGGCGAACGCAGTGAGCCCTCTTTAACCCACTCCCAGTACATATTTGTTTTACACTTTACGAAAAAACTATAAGAGCTAAAGTTTTGGGATATTGCATAGTAATTTAAGTATATGTGTAGAGGTGTTTTATAGCTAAATATTATGCATAATTAAAAAAATATATATTATGAGGTAAGATGTGCAACTGTAAAGATATACTAAACGAACTGAGCAACCATATGCATCCAAAACCGTAAAATTTTGTAAAAAAAATGTCACCGTCACAGAATTATGTATCGGATCAGGTGCTGTTCACGATGTGCGGCGACACGCGCGGCGTCGCCCGGTGCCGCGAGGTGGTGGCGCGTGGGCCGCTGCCGTCCGCCGCCTGCCGCTACCACACCGGCGTACCGCCATACAAGGCATTCACGCTAAAGGTAATCTTAATAGGGAATATGCATGATTTATTTTATTTCAGTATTTTTTGTTATTAAAGCTTTGGAGTCAAATACATTCTTTGATAAAATGAAAAATAAGTTTTAGTCCGGATAGCGTGAATTGAATCCAGTATATATTTTGACTAGCAACATTATTCTGATGTTGGCCAATGGTTTGCGGTTTAAATTGGATTTTAAGATTTTGATGCAAAGTCATGAATAACATGATTATTGTTTATACGTTTGATATATATTTTTTTATATTAGACAATACATTATCACTTACATTTGTTACTCTATATAGTTAGCACTCTCAAAGTAGCAGCGTTGAAAGATTTTTTTTGTGATTTGTATGGACAAGCGCCCTAGCGACATGAGTTTGCTCATACAAATCACGAAAAGTTTTTATCGATTTCAATGGTGCTGAATACAGTAATCGAAAATATAAAGGACTAATACAGACCTTGAAGTATAATATCACTCACTTATGTTACAGTCTGTATTATAAACTTTCCTTTAATTTTTTTAACAGAAAGACGAGAGTGACAGTGACTCTGAATCTCGGTCGTCAGACGTTACACACACAGAAGAATTGCCTGAGCTGGAGTTCAAAACGAGTGAAGTCGTAGTAGAGGAGAATGTCGTAACTGAGCCCATGCAGTACGACTGACACATGGACCTCGATCGCATGATACTAGACGATATATGGAATGAGTGAATAGAGTGGTTGTGTAGTGTAAATAGTGTGCATAAGTAAAAAGTGACTTCCAAATGAATTTATTACTATTTATGATATAGATCTAGTAAATTAATCTATTCCTTAAAAAATATTAACATTATTAACGCAAAAAGACATTGCATAACAAAAGTTTGTTGTTATAAGTTTTAATAATATGAAATATTGAATCTGTCGGAAAACTTCTGACAGAAGTATTGTTAGCCATGTGATAATTATAATTACTGTTGATTATACGCTTGGAGCATACCAATTACAATTGAAAATTCTTCTAAGGAAACATTTATGTATTGTCAAAATAAAACGTGATTATTAAATTCTTACTCAAGAATATCTACTTGTTTTTATCATTACACAGCATCAGATTTTGTAAAAAATATCAAAATATATTTAATAAACGATTTCGACTTCATTATTTTGTTTTCTTTGTATTTTTTCAATATCATAAGAGGTAAATGAAACAAAATAAGTGAAACAGAATCTTCGCTTTATTCAGCAACTTCGGTTGAAAAAAATAATCAACAAAACTACACTGAAATTCTGAACATGACTATTTTTACAAACAATTTACAGCAAATTCATTATAGCGCGAGCCGCGCACGCTTCCCCCTCTCGCCAACTAAAAATAATATTTACATAAACTAAAGTACACCGCAGCCCGTAGTTTCCGGGTGAAGCTCAGTAAGCTAACGTCCGGGAAGCGTGGGGTGCCCGAGCAGCCCTAGTCTAAAAATCAGAAACTTATGAGGTACATCTTCCTATCCACTTTACTAAGCGTATGATACCGGCCCCAAAAAAGGGGCCAATTTTTTTTTTACATTTTTCCAAATTTGCAGCCTTTTGGTATAGTATATGATACTTACTAGATACACATGTATAGACATCGTTAAACCATTACATTTTTTTGTCGCGCGTCGTTATTGACGATCGGTTTCTGACCTGACAAAACGACTCGCATTTTTTAATAGAGACAACGAAACAGTTCGCATAGCTAAATTTTAAACCCCAATAATTAAATATAATTTGTAACCGTAATGTTTTTGAGATATTTTTATATTTTTTTTCTTGAAAAAATCTAATAAGTTGAATGGACAAACATTTATTTTATACCTTAAAGAAACTACACTCGTCGAATAAAATTTTGACAAAACAATGTGAATAAAGAAAAATAAATTTAAAGCAATTTTTACCAAAAAAATTGGTATTCACCGTAATATTTATACAGGAAAATTAATAACAAGTATAGTTTCTTTGCCAATGTAATTTACACGAAGTGCACGCAACTGTGCGCTGCGGGTGCGTGCGGGGACGCTACCGGCGTACAGCTCCGCCCACAGACGACGTAGCGAAAAGCATATGTGTAAGTCGTAATAATTATTTTGTTGCTTTATTTCTACATTTAGAACTATATTTTTCTTGACAGTTATAACTAAAAGCACAACTATTGAAGTTAACTTTTATGTACTCTATTAGAGGTCCCCAGAATGAGACTGGTTAATGTTTAAATCGACTGCTTAAAATAAACACTTTATTTCTCATAAAACGATTAAGGTTGTAAATGTCTTAATTTTTTCTTAATGCCAATATAAGTTAGTGTTTGTAATAATAGTTCAATGTTTAAGATATATTGAATTCCGACACATAACACACATTAACACTGCAAAAGTTCTAATATAAAATAAAACGAATACTGTTTTAGCATATAAGTAAGAATATAATATTTGTTACTTTTGCTTAATTATTAACCCACTCGCATCATCGAGTGTACCCTTTTCGTTCTTTTTAAAATTGACGAAAGACCGCATAATTTAATAGCTATAGAATCAATATTGTGAAAAGGGATTTCGCATTTCTAAGGTGTCTAAATGTAAAATGTCATTGTGAGTTCTTATGGTATTTAGTTTCTATCGACAGTTCTCACGACAACATAATAGGTGGAGGACCGAGTGTGGAAAGATTTAAGGTCACACTATTGTGAAGCTACAACACCGCGCGCGATGAGGCGGGTCAGTCAGCTGTGATTTAATAAATACATAACATACGACAAGATTAAATTACTGAGGTATCATTTTATTTAAGTTATAAGCTTCACTAAATGTAATACGTTTAAAATTAAATAAATAGTATCCAATCGAAACTTAATGCATTTTTGTCAATCGACATTTTACGGGGGAAAGTTTCATTTTATGGAAAAAATTTAAGTGCCTAATACTAAATGCTCATGAAGCAAACAAAACCTATAACAGTTTACATCGAAGACTCGAGAAGAAAGCTATTAAATGTTCTCGAATCTAGTATGATTTATGTGTCGGTCCTTTTGGAATTTCGTTAAAACTTACAGATATATTTTACACAATTAGTAACATTTACAAATACAATAAGCTATATTCGTTACAATCATCCACTTTACACGTTTGAAATGCCATTTTGGACACACTCACCATTGAAATGTCTCAAACCACGTACAAGTGTAGTTTTGTCTCTAACGCAACAAGTAACATACCATATAGCGACCACTGTACAAGAGTCAGGGCGGCTGGTCCCGCCAGCCTTAAACCAATTTACACAAACTATATAATACAGATATAATACAATTCATACATTACATTAAATATACACTCGACGACTACTTAACTTTACGATTAGTTCTTTCCACAGTTCCCTGGTTCGAAAAACAACTAAAAGGTTTCGCTAAAACCAACCAAAGTGCCAGCCATATTGCAAAATATTTTGTATACTAGGAGCTGATGTACAATCAGAGAAGTTGAAACAGATACTGATCGTGGATCTAAGTTATTTGGTCGGTCTATATCAAACTCAGCCGACAGATCACGGCTTACATGGAATTGACATATTCCGACCAAATGACATAGGTCCGACAACTAGCTCTCTTTCAATTTCCCCCATTATACAACTTCTACTATAAAGCTAATACGTGTCGTGCCGTGAGAGTATTCTCTATTTGAAGCGCACGCTCATCGTATACTCAACTTATGAACAATACAGGTTATCGATGAAGCAGTACAGATATTACAGTACACACGTGACCTCGACGGTATACAAACGGAGGAGGCTGGCAGCCGCAGTTTTTTTAATGTATTAACTATGTCACAGCCACTTAAATTACTTTCAATGAAGCTTGCATATGATAATGGACCATACTTCTGAGTAAAGTTTGTCGTGTCAACGCACGTATATGCACTTCAGTTACTCTCTGCACTTACATGTTCTGACGCGCCAATATCCATGTCTATATAATATTAGTTTTTATCCCTTATTTACCCTACATAAACAACAATTAGAGTACAATACACAGAATAGATTCCGTTAACTGTCTAATATTGTAAGTTAAAAACTCGAGTAGTAGACCTCACTTAGACTGAGGTTAATCTACATTACGACAGCGACCAGGTTTACAACTTTAGATAAACATTAAACATAGTACGAGTTTGGTACTTTTCTGACGGTTTACCACAATTCTGGTTTTTTATTAATTTTTTTTTAATTGGTTAAAGAGCTGCTGCTAACAGACTTAATATTATTACGATTGTACTGGAAAAAGAGTAAAATCCCTTAGTTAATAAGAACTTTTTACCAATATTAATATTGTTGCAAACTAAGTAGTAACATACACATTTTTCTTATACAGCATTACACAATTCCAATAAACGATCAATTTGTGACACAAAATTTAGCAACATATAAAAAGGTTTTATAGAACAGATTTTATGTCGAGTTTTTGAAGGAGCTAAAACTTTAGCAATAAATAGGAAAGTAATTACTGAAAAAAAATTACTGCACAAACATTTGTAAATGCTTATAGCAGTTTCAAAACATTTATTCTTACTACACTATGTAATATAACTCGGGTCTATGTATGCAAAATGCAATGACTGACAATTTTATTTATTTCGTAAATCGAAATATAATCTAAAAGTCGCGTGCGGCGCGCACCTACGTCGGTTTCTGCTAGAATACTAAAATCGGTAAAGACTCCGGACGAGTATCGACATCGGAGACTTTGCTCACTAAATTATTAGGTGTCATTTCAGCGACGACATCCGCTTCCACGTTTACAGAATACGGCTCGACCATCGATCGCCGATGACCCCCTTTAGAATCTTTCTCGTCCTCTACGGTACACTTCTTTTTCGCGTCTGGTGTATTTTTTCCCTTGCTAATTATGTAGCTAATAAAAGGTACTTTTCTCAAGTCGGTCACGTCAAATTCGCCACTCGAACCGATACTCTTATTTTGTTTCCTGGTCGAGTTTACCCCCTCCGGTGTCTCGGAGGGTTCCGCTTCGGGAACGGACGGGCAATCGTCAGCTTGGTCGGACGACAGCGCAGATTTCGGTGCGGAACGAGCTTTGTCCGCGATGAGACCCTCACCTCGCTCGTGTGTGTTGGGTGTCGGGGCGGCGGTGGGTGTGAGGCGGGGGCGGGGGCGGCGGCGGCGGGCTGGCGGCGACGCGGGCTGTCACGTGACCTCCATGGGCAGCGTGTCTGCGGGGCGCCGCCGCACGCCGCCGTTAGCAGCCGTCTCGCCGTCGCCGAGCGCCGCCTCCCCCGTCGACGTCGCCGGTGCCGGGGTCGTCGTCGCCTCCACTATCTCGCTGCAATGTAAAACGCATTATTAAAACACTTCAAGACTCATACGACGGATATTTAAAGAAACATTCTTTCTGTGACCTAAAAGAAATCGATATGATTATATCTATGTGTTTATTTTTTTCTACATTTTTACAAAGTTCAAATAAAAAGCAAACTCACGCGACGGGCGTGGGACGCGGCTGCGCTATGAGCCGGCTCTGCCGCGCCTTCAGCTGCGCCGTGGTGAAGGCGATGGCCTGGACGTTGGCGGACAGCGGCTGGCCGCCGGGCCCCGATATGGCGATCTTCTGCCCCTTGGGCAGCTGCACGTTCTTCTGCAGCAAGTTCGCCACCACGGAGCCAGGAATGGTGGTGGTCTTCGGGGGGACGGCAACGCTCGTGGAAGGCTCGGCGGTCCGCGCCAGCGCCCCTACTTGAATTCTATTCTTCAACTGGATATGATGGCGCACCGGCACCGCAGCACGTACCAGCGGCCGGCCGTCTAGGCTGACGCTGACGCGCTGCGGCCGCGGGCCCTTGAGCGTGCCGTCCAACACGACCGTCTGCTGCTGGCGTTTTCGTGCGTCGGCGATGTCGAGGCGCGCGACGGACGCCTTCCCCGGCTGCGGCTGGCGCAGCACGTTCACGAGGTGCGGTCCCTTGCCGAGCTGGCCGCCCTTGATCTCGAAGAATTGCGCCACTGAGCCCGGCGTTGCCTTGAGGAGCGCGGCGCCGGGCGGCTTAGCGTCGCCGAGGGCAGCTAGCGACACGACGGTGGGCAGCTGCGCGAGGGAGCGGTTCTGCGCCAGAAGCTGCGCGCGCTGCGTATGAGTGAGCGGGTGAGCGTGCAGCACCTTGAGCTTGCCGGGCGCAACATGGTGCACCTGCGAGTTGACCACGACTGGCTGCTGTAGCTGCAGGGGCTTGTGCAGCGATCCCGACGCCAGCTGCACGAGCGGCGCCGACACCCGCCGCGCGCTTGCGCCGCTCGCCCCGCCCGTCCCGCTCGCCGCGCCCGCGCTCACCACGCTGCCCACGCTCGCTACGTTTGTCACGCTCGCAGATGCTGTAACATAGTTTGTTTTATTTACTAATGCCACTCGACAAAATCATAATTTAATTGACTAATCGCCAATATACTTTCACTAACAAAACGCAGTGGTTAAACTTAAGATAAAGAAATGACGTAGACAAATTAGATAACAACTTGCGTAGTATACTATATTTTCGTATCCCTTCACAAGCTACTACAATAACCGTTTTATAATGAAAATATAACAAGCTCACCGATATGCGAGTGCGGTATGGCAACGGCGGTAAAGGGTCCGTTCTGCAGAAGGCCGACCACGGTGCCGCCGGCGCTGACGCCCACCTGACCCACGCCGCTCACCGACCCAACTGACGTCATCGTCCCACCCTGGCTCTGCAGTCGAACCTATAATACAAATATTTCCATTTCAAATTACAACATGGCAGCAAAAATAAAAACTTTAAGGCCCAACTGTCACTGTACCAGGCTTTTTTTTGCCAAAATGTATTTAGTTCTACATATTATTTGAAGATAAATATCATCGCCCTTAAAAAGAAAGGTATCAAACGAATATATTTCGTATTTTAGTACATATGTACATATTTTTGATTTCCTTTTTTTTGATGATGTTTTACAATTTAGCATACAATTTTTTAAATTTAATACAGCGAAACAAAATCAGCTTTATTATTATATACAGACCAACTTGTCAGCTTACTTCACCGTTTGACCAAATCATTGAATTTTTTTTTATATCTATGGTCGCTTCACACCCGAAGGACTTGTGTTACAGGTACCAGACAACGGAAATATATTTAATACTTTTATATTATACACACATTTAAGATTTTTATTATATAATAATACACATATTTAATATACATCCATTGTCATCTCAGAAACATTGAAAAACTTTTTGTTCCGTCGGCTGGATTCGAACCCGCGACCCCCGACGTGAGCTACCAAAGCGCTCAACCACTGCGCCACAGAGGTCGTCAAATTGAATTGATTGTCTTTGTATTGAATAGCGATAACAAGTTTGTGCATAATTTGTTATTCACGTATTATGCACATTACTTTTAGTGTAATGCAACGAATTGTATGAGCTCATTACCTTGAGTCCGTCGGAGACAGCGACAGCGCGTATCGTGTGGTCGGCGGAGGCGGGTGGCGCGGCGGGGCGGGCACTCACGAGGTGACGCTTCACAGGCGACGCCTTGGGCGTTACGCTCTTGGGCGGGCTCGGCTTGGGGGGGACGCGCGCCCGCCCGCCCTCGCTGACGTCCTCCGCTGCGACTGAGCCGACCACCGGCGTCTTGATAGATGGCTTCGATTCCTTCACTTCCTTGGGCGTTTCTATCTTCTTAGGCGACGGCGGTCTCACCTGAGAGGTGAAATTTATATTACATTAATGATAACGTTCGAAGGAGAGCGACGCCTGCAGCAATATTTAAAATTTAAATAAATTTACCTTCTCCATATAAATGGGCTCCTTATCCATTCCGGATACATGCACGACGGTAGAACCGAAACCGTCCGTCCGCTTCCTCTTTTGGCCAGAGCTGGCACGCCCCTCCGAGCTCTGGCCTCGCAATAAAAAAGAATCTTTTCCGTCCACGTCCTTCACGAGCTCCTCGAGTAGGTCATCACCGATTCCTTTTTTGTCGTCTTTAGTGAGGTCAACATCGGCGAGAGCCTTCAGATCCGTCTCGGACAGGATGCTCTCGACTTGCGCTTCGGTCAACCCTGTGAAGTTCTCCGCTAGGAGGTCATCTCCGCTGATGTCGAGGCTGCCGCTGTTGTCCATGTCCGGGTTGACGTCGTACAAGTCGTTGAGCGTGAACTCGGTGGTAGTAAACGTGTCGAGACCGCCGCTCGGCAGGCCCGACGTGAGCTCCACTGAGATGGGCGTGTCTTGAGCTATCGGAAACTGATCATCCTGAGGGGTTTCTTTATGCTGTGGGGACGGGGGCGGTGTTTTCGGTCGGAAATGTAACCTGAAATAATTTGCCATCTTTAATTTCTATGCCAATCTATGAAAAAAAGTAAAGGAGCTGGACTTAGCAGATACGTAAAGTATGAGTCGATATAAAGCAGTAGAGAAAAATTTTCGTTGTAATTTTGTTTCAAACGTTGTGTTTCAAAATATTTGCTCAATTCATTGTTTCTATAGTATAAAAGACTCACCATTTCGTACTAACTTCACTGAGAAACTTTTCAAACTCTTGCTCCACGGGCTGTAAACTGTCGTCGGAATTGTAACTGCTATCACTACACCCACTCCACAATCTCTTTCTGATCACCCTTTGCAAGTTATCTTTCACACTCTCGTCTATAGTCCTTGGATTTACACTAACACTAATATCACTATCTTGAGGTAAGTCCGGTAACACTTTATCGACCTCCATGGGTTCCACTTTCACATCATCAATGTCTATTTTCTCGTCCGCGTCTAACTTGACCTGGAAGTCCAACTTTACGTCGTCGAGGTCCATTTTGATGTCGTCTAGATCGAGTTTAAAATCTCCAAGGTCGGGTTTCTCCTCCTCAGTGACGGGCACCGTCCATAGTTCAGGATTTCTGGCTAGATGTCGTCGGAAGGCGTGTCTCCATGGATGTTTGCCACTCGTGTGGTAGTCCCTCGTCATCACCTTGGGAGTCCGGTGTGGCTTGGTTTCCAATTCGACCTGCAATAAAACATATCAAAGATAAGTAAACAACGTTTTTTTCACAACAATCAGAAACTCCGGTTACAAAATGCGCATTTGCGTTTATAGAATAAACTTTATATCTAATTTGAGAGTCACATTAATTACCTCTTCATTTCTAAGTGCCTTATCCTCTGAACTATTGGGATGTCTAAAGGGCAGCGTCGTCCACAGGTGGTCTAGGGGCGTGGCGATGCGGTCCAGGATCACTCTACCGCCGCGCCCCAGTCTTCTACGTGCGAACCCTACACACCTCGTGTATGGATGTCGGATAGAAGTTAGCGTAAACCTACAAAATAAAATTTTATTTCAAAAATCATAAAATTAAAGCTATAATTATCATAAAATTGGAGGACTAAATGAACATTACGCCATAAACAAAATCTTATGTATTATAGTATTCCGACGAGGCAACGCAAGCACACGTGATCGCTGCTGCCCCCGCCACCCGCTCCCCGCCCGCTGAGGAAGCGCGGCCGAACTATGCAAGTGTAGCAGCTTGCCACCCGCCTCCTCCCCGCGTTCAAAAAACAAAGGAAAAAAGGAGGTCACAATCAAGGAGTGTCCTCCCTCTAAAAAGGACCGAAAGTGCGATGATGACGGGTTCGTAAAAGTCGAGAGGAAGAAGAAGAAACCCGTCGTCTGCAACCATCGCGGCACCTCACCCGAGGGACCGGAGCAGCTGTTGCGGTGCGAGACTCCCGCGACACTGCCGACCTTCAAGAAGGAGGAGTTCTGGCCGAATAGAGTCGTCTTCAGGAGATTCCGAGAACGACTCTCGAACACCGCGCGCACGTCGCAGTCAATACGTGTTTAGTGTTACTTTTAGTATAAATATATGTATGTTAGTCTGTAAGGTATTTATAATATGGGTAAATATGCCCGAAATAAATGGTAAAATAAA
>JAOTAV010000011.1:502751-535399 GCA_026546445.1 Cyclargus thomasi
TGGCATTCTAAGGAACAAACAATTTTGCCTTTAAATAAAGCAATTATTAATAAAAATTAAAATACAGCACAAAAAAAAAAGTATTTAAATTAGAAGCATTAATTGTGAGTCACTGTGTACCTATGTAAGATACACAGTGATTCATGTGTACGCCTACGCCATTTTCAAAAGTGCTGAAGGGTCACGTGTTACAATGTGTGGCAGAGACAAACCTGATCATGCTTTCTCTTAACGCGGAAATTTAAGTGAGTTACTGTTGTCGACTGAGTCACTGTTGCCTCCTTAACCATACTTTACTGCTGCAAATGACATAATAGCATGAAACCAAACATTTTCTAAGTAATTATTACTTAGTTTAGCCTCGGAACGGACGGACATTCTGGGAAGAAATGTTCAGTAAAAGCTTAAGCTTAGTAACTATTACTCACACTATCTCTGGCTTTGGCCAGTAACATAACAAATACTACAAACTACATGACACCCCCTTCGTTTCTCGCGCGGGAACCATACATTTTTACGGCATAAAAAGTATTCACCAGATCATTCTGGGGTGGGCATGCGCCCTCCCCCCTTTTATACGCCTATGGCCTGGATCCGGTAACTCTACTTCCAATTTTGATTTTTTTAATGGCTATTGACCTGGTTTTAGCAAACAGTAGGACAAGACAATGGTCTTTCTACTAGCTACCGGGTCTTTCTAATAAAGTCGATAAGATCTTGTTATCACGCAACACGAAATATCCATTAGTAGTGCACGTAATCTCTAATTATTATTAAATGACGATTAGATCATAATTCACATTATAATCTCGACGATATAACAATCGGCAGAAAATGAGTGTATAACTTGCATTTACGATAGCGGTTTCAATTAGACTATATGTCGCCCTGTGGTCGAAATTCAACCATAAATATTTTTCAATTCAATCGCAGACTTTAATTTGACAAGTCTCGTTACTAAGGCATTAAAAAATCAGACTTCAACCATAAATAAAAGAGTATTTCGTGTGAGATTATCGTCAATCATGTCAAAATATTGTAGTGTGCGTACCGTTATATTTAATAATACGAAATTTAAATATAAAAAATTAGAGCATATTTTAAAACAATATTGGTATTTCACGCTCCTCCTCCATATGAACTATAACTGAGAGAAATTTCATGCTTTTACATCTACTCGTCTTTCGTAAAAAGGGGTACAAATATTTCTGCTCGCGTATTAATATATAGATATAGGATATAGCTATAAATTAACTCCATCAAGGCCGACGACAGGTGGTCACGTGGCCTGCTTATTTCATGTTTTTATTATACAGAGCAATGCTGCGTTAGTGGGTTAGGCGGGTCGTCTGTCGCGCAGACGTACTAGTAGGGGAGCCCAAGAGGGGAACATTGGATTTTCTCGAGCGCGTCAGATTAAACTTGTATAGGCTTTCTACATGTCTCTGGTTATCACGATATAAAAATCAGATTTCTTAATTCCTTCGCCACTTAAAAAGTTATTTTTAGTAGCGAACTAACAATTTTTTCAAAGCAATTTCTGTTTATAACCTTAAAATCGCTGTAGCGTCTTATGCCACTGCTAAAATTAAAAAATGAACGTATTATTTTTCAACGTTACACCTAATCTACAAAACGTACTAGGTCTCCACGACGCTCGAGTTACTACAAAAATAGCACTCTCACCTCCCCGACTATAGTGCGTGTGCGACTTTTTTTTTACATTCGACCGTGAACTCGTTTACATAGGATTTTATATGGGATTTGTACAGCGCCATCTAGCGATGCTCACGGTCACATGTACAAATCACATATAAAAATCCTAGTAAACGCGTAACGCGTACATTGTCGAATGTCAAAAAAAAAACTCGCACTTGGCACTCCGTCGCGAGTACACGCTTAACGCAACGAAGGGCCTTTGGTTTTCAATGCATTGCATTTGTAGTAGCATTGATTGATATTGCTAACAGCAATTCATTTTATAATTTTTCTTGTAAATAACTACAAGTTTTGCAAAACAGTGATTTCACAATCAATTTTAATTGATTTTAAAGTAAATATATAATTATTGTCTATTACATTAATTATATATTATTTTAGTACATTTTAAATTTTTTAACAAAATGTACTAAAACGAATTGTAGAGCAATTCATTTGCAATATTGCTATTACGACCTTTTTAGGTCCCCTGGTCGCATGTTATCTTCCTTAAGTCCCAGATGGTATAGTTACGTTTCTGTCGGTAAGTTTAATCAGGTATAACAGTAGGGGATATCTATTCCGATTTCCTATTGAACTCAAGTGGAGATTTTATGATCGCACTTCAAGCGGCAAACATCGCAAGGATCTAGTGTTGACACTTATCTGTCACGAATTATGCACTTTCAGGAAGTTTACTTGTTATCAACTTTATGCCAATGGCAAAAGGATCATTGATACACAAATTCACACGTAAAATAACTAAGAACGTTGCGTATGATTTGTATTTGTATATAGATAAGTGATAGGTTCGTTTAGTAAAATGTAGTACTACGATAACAGTTCAACTACAACCGTAAAAAGATTATGATATGTCCAATGTAAGAATATTTTTCATAAGGTTATGACGATATTCAATAATTTCTTTTTGAGTCGTTGAAAATGGTAACACTGAAAATTAAGGCCCGTATTAATAGTCAGCGCTTAGTTATAGACGATAAAAAAAGATGTTGTTTTCATTTGAATAGTTAAAACAAAAGAATGAGTAGCATTGGTAGCATTAAGATTTAATGATTAGATGACCATTAGCATTAATGACTACGAACCACCTAAAATTAAGTAATAATTATGTATTACGACCTACATGGTACTGACATATTCCGATCAAATGACGTAGGTCCGTCAACTGGTTCTCTTTCAATTTCCCACATTATACATTGTTTACCGAAAGCCCAATTTCCCTACACCTCATTCCCTATCCCTGTTCTCGTTCCCAATATTATTCCGGTTCCGGTTATGCAGGTGACCTGCATGCTCGCTTGCACCATAATTGTCATTAAAAAAAATTAAAAAAAAGCAAAGTACTAGAAGTTTAAGTCAATCAAACTACCATGAACTACACTGTGTACTAAATATGTTAAATAAAACTATTGATTTCAACAAACATTTATTACATAAACAACATTAAATAATTTTATAAATAATAATTAATCAATATAATAACAAAAATAATTAAATACATTTTAGGCTACGATACATTTTATGCGACAATATTTCTCTTACACCTACAATATTAATCTTTTTAATTTATAATGCTTTTCATACAATTTATAAATTATAACATATTATTGATATTTAGTACTAAAACTCAAAATGTAAATTTTAATTAATTTTCATAATACTGTAAGTGGCTAAATGAAATAAATTCTTTTTAGAAATAATTTACAAACACAAAAGTGTTACAACAAAGTGTTATGCCAAGTGTCAATAATGAATTGCACGAATATTAAAGTTTATAACAAGAAAGAATTTCAAAAGGACAATATACTTGTATATTTTTTTAAGCTAATCTTAAGAACTACAAAAAGATTTTTGAGATTGTATGTACCATTATAGTGAAGGAAATAGGCACAAGAACTTTTCATTTATTTAAAGAAAGGAATGTGCAGTCAGAATCATTGTTTTATGGAAACGAGTATTGTTTCCAACGTAAAATGTTAGAAAGTTAGAAATGCTTCATATATTATTCTAGTAATATAAATTAATTTAATTAGGCTTTATTAACTAGAATAAGATTTAATGATAAATAAAAGTTACTTTTTTTCAAGCTATTTTGGGCGTATTTACATCCGTCCGATTTATATAATTTTTTACGCATATAATGCACATTAAATATACATACATCATATTTTTGCGTATAAAGTATGCATCACAGCTTTCTTGCATCAATGCTTTCTGGAAATGTGAAAAAAGAAAGTTTGATGTATGTATCGCATGTACTTCCACATTTTTTACAACTCAACTTAATTATGCAACATTAATCATTGCCGGATAGGCTATACACACCTTATCTGACAGATGCAGTATGGAGAAGTTTTCAAAGTTGTGGATAGTCTATTCCGAGACTTATCACACAACATCTGAAGTGGTGAAACAGACTTTAAAGCTGCTAATCGTTATATACCCAGGTGTTTAGACATTGAAGCGTGTCTCGGAGCCGTCAGCCAGCATGAGTGTAACGGTGCGGGCGTTCGTCCACACGAGGCGCGCCAACCGCGCCGGGTTGAGTCGCGCGACGTCCGCCATCGGCGCTGTACTGTAGCACTTCACGCAGCGTGTCTGAGCCGCGCCGAGACCGAACATACCTGGAAAAAAATTAGTCTCGCTCTTAGGGGACAAACGAACAAACGGATAATAAAAAGCAACTAGCGTCGCCCTCCAGACTTTCGTATCATTAGAAGAGAAGCAGACGCGCTGTCGGCTCTTTAAGTGACGTTTAACATTCGGCAGGAACATTTAAAAACTGTGTTGTAGTTTGTGTATAAGGGAGTATAAAACATAATACATAATATTAATTCACATATTCATTAAAATAATAGATGGAAAAGCACCGCAAGTGCGTTTTCAAGCTTTACTCCAATATGTTGGACCCGATAAGGTCCAGTTTTAGCCACTTTCTTTAGCAAGAAGTTTTGAGAAGAAAACCCGCGAATGCAATAACACGACAATAAAGATGTTACGTTTGTAATCTGTGAGCACTTTTTTTGTAAGAGTATTGTGTTCGTAATGCTCGCTATTATGAAAACAAAAAACATGTTTTATTAGGATATTGTTTAATTAACATACTTATATTGTTTTATATAAAATTATCGGATCTTAGCGGATGTTGACCTGCCGGTCCTGATTCGTAAATCTAAACCATTCTTGAATCCCAAAAACATCACCAAAATCAAAGTTCAGTCTTTTAGGAGGAATTCAGTGACAAACACACGCACACAAGAATTATATATATTATGATATAGTAGGGATAGTTAACTTACCAGCTGTACTCTGCCAGAAGGACAGCCTGTTGTCGGACGTGGCGTACGAGACGAGGTAGCGTCCGTCGGGGCTGAACGCACACGCCGTCACCGCGCCGCCGTGCGCCGCCAGCGACTGGCACCGCCCAGCACGCAGCTCGTATATCGCGAGCTGGCCCGTGTGGGAACCCACTGGAATAGTAGAGTTTTAGGTAAGACCACTGCAAAACGGCTGAAGTGATGTTAGAACCCGTTGGGACGTTATCAGGCTTAAGTTATCAGAACTATTGCAGAATATTGCAGAATCTAGCGGAAGACCGGCGCTGAATATGCCTTTAGGTATACCAGCATATGCCCAATCTGCGGCAGCTAAGCTTCTTTTTGGAATGTATTAAATTATGTAATCCTGTGTCATGTTTGTAGCTGCAAATAAACCTTTTTATTATTATTACTATCACGCAACCAACGTTGAAATGTCACGGAGGATATATAAGGGGATAGGGATAGGAAATAAGGTGAAAACAACGTTAGCGATGTTTTACGCCGGTTTTCTGTAAGGCCGCCTTATAGCCGGATCGTGACTCACTCACGGCAAAAAAACCTTGCTAGCAAGTATCCAACTGATTTTATAGCTGGAAAAACTATTTATTATCCCAGACACATATTTTAATAACGTTTTTCTTCATGCAAGACATATAATTAAAGACCATTTTATTTTATAGAGCATTAGTTCAGTGGTCTAAATATTTTCTTTCTCCTTTAAAAAGTTACCCGCAATCCTCCTCGTGGCTGGGCAGTGAGAGACCTGGTTGTAGCGGCAGATGGCGGGGAACACCTCGTTCAGCCCCTTGCTCTTCAGGTGCGACTGGTCCACGCAGTGCAGAATTATGTCCATCACCTTAAAAATGAAAACCAATAAGGAACTTTTAAAGTTTGGTATCGATACTGCAACCTAACTCTCACTCGCGACCCCACAAGAGTATCATTTGCACCAAAACCTTAACGAACCGCCCGGAGATTTCAGCGGGCATGCTATATGGAACCCATCGTGTGATCGCGCTGTAGCGCAGCGACGACGGGCAAGCGAGAAAGGTACAAGTATCAGTTTGTTATCCCCTTAGAGCGGGTTAGATAGAAACATACCTCAACGAGCAGCTCGGCGACTTCAGCGTGCATCCGCTCTATGAGCAGTTCAATACCGCGCAGCACTTCCGCGCGGCCGCGCTGCAGCGCCGCAGCGGCGGGCGGCGGCGGCGCGCTCGCTGGTGCCGCCGCTACACGTGCTACCTCGCGTGCCATCGTTGTTATGAACGCTGCCGGCCTGTTGGTATCAAATAAGTTGTTCATTTCAATGTTCTATTGGTAAAATTAAGTCAGTAGTAAAAAGGTTCTTATTTCTATGATACTTTGGATGGACATATTAATCAATTGAAAATCTACATCTGTATACAAAAAGAAATTAAAATAAAAACACGTTGTACTGACCGGGCCGTGGCAATGAGCGTTAGCGCGTGTCGCGCGGTGCGGCACGAGTCAGCCTGCGGTGTTAGCGGCAGACCGTACGTCATCGACGGCACCAACTTGTCCGCGTCAGAGCACATCTCCAGCAGACCTTATAAACGATTACTTGTTAGACTTTTGAGACTTTAGAAAGTGTCATAATTTAACTGTAAAATTTAAGCCATGTGAAACAAAGACCTTATCTTAGTCAATGAACGTCTCACGATAGACTTCGTTTACTGTTGAGTTTGTCATTGCAATGAAAAAAGAGAAACAGTTGCCCAGCGCCAGGTTATTCGACGTTCAGTGAGAGTTGAAACAACAGCTTAGTTACATAGTTGAAAAAACTGGCTGTACTTACCAATGAGCACATGACTGACGTCGAGGTAGGGCTCCCAGACGGCGAACCCGCGTCCGAGCAGGTCGACGGCGGCGCGGCGCAGCGGCGTGTGTGCTGGCAGTCGCGAGCTGCCAGGCGCCAGCAGAAGGTGCGTCAACGCCAGCGCCGTCAGACGCGCCAGGTTGTTCGACGCGCTCAGTGTAAACCCTGTACACGTACTTTCAATATAAATAAAATAAAAAATATTTTTCCTGCAGGTTGAAATTAAAGTTAACGGTAAAAACATGTTTTTTGTATTCAATGATTTACCAACCACCTTATACTGTAATTTTTTTTACGCCAGGTTGTTCGACGTCGAGTGAGAACTCTGTCACGAAATACTTAATAACTTTGCTTGTGAAAGCCTGGTATCTGACATATGTATGTTATCCTTAAGTTACACGTATTAAATTATCAATTAGTAAATTATAAAAAAATATATTTATAATATTAAAATAATCAACTTGCCTTCTACAATAGAACTCTTTCTGCTATCGCCGTCCTTGCGTCGCTTGTTACCTGCAGCACCTGCAAAACAAAAATATCAAATCAACATACAATTTTATATTAAATACGATAAATACGGTACAACATACGATTCACTATTTGTATAATATTACGTCTACTTTTTTGACCGCTTTGGCTTCTATTAGAGAACTCACGAAATATTTTTTAATCCCACGGAAGCATTCAATAAAATAAAAAAGTCAGATGACTGACATGTCAACTGACCTACCTCAGGACCTGAACCTACCAATCGGTCGACTAAACAGTTGAACAACCAGAGGAATAATTCGTTGACCTAGTCTTCGTCACGTGTTTACCAATCAGTCCAGTAATCAGTTGTGTGTCCAGTCAGTTGACCAATCAGTCGACCGACCAGTTGATCAATCAGTCGACCAACCAGTTAACCGACTAGTCGACTAAACACTTGACAGACTTACTTAATAGGATCATTTTTATTCCGTTTAAATGCTTCCACACGGGCAAAGCCGCGAGTAAATGCTTATTATGATATAAGTGATCGTACCTTCGCTAGCGATGTCCTGTCCGAACTCTGCCCCTATCACGCCAAGCAGCACGACGGCAGTGGTCTGCTGCCGCTTGAGCTCCGCTTTCGACGACGGCTTACGCACCAACTCTTCTTCTTCTTCCTCAAACTCTTCTTCCGGCTAGAAAGGGACAACAAAATTGTTTTCATTTCCTTAAGTACGCAACGGGATTTTAATAATAGATTTAGAACTCTAATTTGTCAACTTTGTTGTTTAAAAGAAGAAAGTATAGCAAAGGGCAGTTGTTAACAAGCGACTTGCGGCCATTGACACCCAGTCTGTAGAATATTCTAGGTTTTGGAATACTTACGTCCTTAGGAACTTTCTCGTGTGGCTCCTTCTGCGCGGCGTGCGGGTTGATGCTCTCAGTGTGTGTGTACAGTGGCAGATACTGTGCCCAATTGTCCACAAGCGACTTGCGACCCTTGGGACCCAGTCTGAGAATAAAAGAGGGAATCTGAATAAACTGGGAAGCCATAATTTCAACACTGAAGTTTAGAAGTAAAAAGTTAAATTAAATATATAAATATATAATATATAAATTTATTTAGCATAAATAATTTCAAGCTCATTGACGCACAGCAATATGTGTCGAAATTATGTCTATTTTATTTGTTTGTTACACTATACTTTACAACTTCGTTGCGCAAACATTTGTATATCACGCGGGAACTGTACATTTTCCCGGGATAAAAAGTATTCTTTATGTTGCCCAGACCTAATAGCTATTAAACAGAAAAGATTTATTCAAATCCGTCCAGTAGTTCCTGAGATTAGTGCATACGAACAGATAAAAAAATACAAATTTGTCGGTACTTGTTCTATTACTGTTTCTAAGCCCACCGAATTATTTTTTTTTAATATTAAATGTACAGACACTCCAGTTTTACTGTTTTATTATATGTAAAGATAGATGTTTTCGCACTTTTCTGAATATTTTAATTACCAACTCGGATCCCTGTTTGTTTCAGAGCAATAAAAATGTACATTGAATTCATACCGAAAAATTTATTAGTCAGCCGGTTTCAAGTGACGTCATTAATAAGAACTTATAATTAGTTTTATAATATTCCAAATTTTGTTTTCCAGTCGACATCATGCATTATTGTGTGTTTTTCGCCAAAACGTGCTTTCTTACCTGTGATTGGAAATCATTTTAACTTTAAGTTACCACTGTTCGTTCTTTCTATTAATACATCAGATGATGTTCTGTTGGTGAATCAAAATAAATAAATGTCATAAAACCTGCTGAGTTCTGCGAGCAGCAGCGCCTGCGCCGCCTCGCGCACCTCCAGGCAGTGGTGCTGCCACCTGCGAGCCAACATCTCCACCTGCGGACGCTTGAAACTCTTCGCACCTACAAATTGATTGCTGGTTTTATCATGTTACAAAAGTGGTTTTGCGTGTTGCAAACGAAATATATTAAATAGTGCTACCGGAATTTGTCATTGTTGACAGAGGTTCCGTGAACGGTAACAACAAAGTGACAACATAAGGCCGTTTGTCCACCAATACCGACGAGATTATTTCTGCCGAATCAAATGATAATTTATGACAAAGACTACAGGTTTTATTTTCGTCTACACCTTTAATGACGGCGACGACATTGTCGATCACAGAGTTGCATTTTATTGAGACGAAATAATCTCGTTCTCAATCGCAGTTTGATATAGGAAATGGGAAATTTTTGACAGTGGGTTAATCACCGTTACCGCCTAGATTAACGGAAAACTATAGCGTTATAGATTGACGCGGGCTTTAGTAATTCTACGGAGCGTTTTTTTTTGCATAGAGACCTTTATATCTCCAGTCTGTAAGTATTTTTGACCAGAGTATTTATTCACTATCACTTTGATTGGCTAGTTTAAAAAATTAAGCAATCAATAACATCGATGAAAAGATAAAATCCCGCTAGAAAACCTCAGGAACCGGGCAATAATGTGTGATCGTGGAATTATCGAGTATGGTCCTTCGAGCCGGATACGTACCGGCAGCGACCACCTTGTCTGGCAACAGCACACAGTGCAGCGTGGCCAGCAACGACCAGCCCTGCTTGATGTGCGCCTGCTGTGCCGCCAGCTGCTCCTCGCGTTCCTCGTCACCCGCCCAGGAAGAGGTACGCGTGGTGGGCCTGAAACATTGTTGATCATCTAATCAGCTCAAACTTGCCAAGCACCTACAAAATATTGCCTAGAGGTTTCCACCACTTAACCAAAAAATAGGTCTATTAAAATTATGACGTTTGGTTAAAAATAAATCTAGAAATAGAGACGTTGAATGATACACATGCAAAACAGTTTGTAGAAAAGAGACAATAAGGATGTATTAGAGAAAAGAACCTTAACGTCACTAAAAGATCTTTTATTGGCGGTTTCTCATATAAAAAATAGAGCCAACTAATTGACATTGTCTGCGATCAAACTCTTAATTTAGTCCATCAATACCTGTGCAGCTTCCTAGCCACCTCCTGCTCGGGCACGAAGCTGGCGTTGCTCATGGACATGAGGGTGTTGGCCAGCGCCACGATGGATAGCAGGTGGTTGGTTGTCAATGTTGTGCTCAACTCCCAGTGGAGTTTCGACGAGAATAGCCTGGGGAGAAAAGAAGGTTTATTATCATGGATAATAGGAGTAATAAAATTAGAGATTTTTTTTGTCTACCACTTTGACAATCTTCCAGGTTAAGGAAACATTTGTTCCATGGCTTTTATAATTACTTGGTGTAGCGTTAAGTTATAATACTATCTTATTTTATACTATCACTCTGCAATATTTTGCTACGTTGGAAATCTCGAGAAAATGTTTGTTGCCTTTCAGTACCAAATAGGCTTTACCGAATTTTAAAATATATTATGAATTTTCAGTAAACCTGTGAATCAGCTAGCATCTATTACACAGGTCTACAGTGATTTTGGTGTCAAGAAACTATTACTGGTAGAAAGCTTATTTTTCTGTTTTTTTTTTTACAATGTTCAGAATCTTGACAGGCTTGTGTGCTAACCCAGCAGTAAACCACCACCACACGCTTATCCTAGCGATCTTGATACCTAAGATAGATTTATTTTCATTAATTTTAGATAATGTTGGTTACACTCTCCTTTTTCATAACTTTAGCAACTAAGATTTTTCAGGGAATTCATCCAAATTGTTGTAGTGATAGTGCACTTTAAAGCTCATGTTACAGTCAAGATATTTTAGTTGTAATTTTATTGCAACGTAACGTAATTTCCTGCTTTTTAGTTATCCAAGAAATTTACCACAATTTTCAAACCATCAGATAATATTTGAATCAGAAATTTACATATAGGCATATTTAAAGGATCAGATAATGGTTTATTTCCCCTGGTACTTGTTGACTACTGTATGCAGTAAACCCCATTACCTGGTAAGTTTCTCCTGGCGCAGCAGCTCGGGCGGCAAGTCTGAATTAAGGAGGAGCGGGTCGTCGGGGGCGGCCGCGCAGGCCTCCGCCCAGCCGCCCAGTCGGGTCGGCAACTGCACCGACATGTGACCGTGACGCGACACCACGCCGAAACATACCGGCACCTATTAAAAGCGCTTACGTTAAAATTATGGTTAGGTAATTTCATCGATGTAAAGCATCAAAATTTTGTAAAACAACTTTTTGGTTAATCGATTCTAAAGAGTTTTTGTATTGCAACATTTTGAGATTCTCAATACCAATCACAAGGTGGTTATCAAATTTGGGTTTTATTTCTTTTAAAGACACAAGATAGTAACGATAAGCATTACGTGTGAGACATATTGTCATTAGAACAATATACTTTTAATACCCCAAGTGACCTATAAATAATTTGCATGGCAAAACAATGTTTGCTGGGTACAGCTAGTAAATGATACATTACTAGCTGTACCCAGTAAATGAGTAGTAACTTCTACCAGTGGCAGATGTTATGAAAAATATTATATGTCGCCGCTGTCGCATCTGCTGTCAAGCTGAGACTTGACCATGAGTATATTGCGCAAAAGCTGGATCAGCTCTCGGTTGTTGTCAGTAGTTACCATAGGTCTCAGCAGGCCTAGCTTGGACTCGGCGACGCGGTCGAGGTCGGGATCGAGTCCCCAAGCGTGCAGCAGGGACAGCAGGATCTGGGCTATCTCCATCGTGTGCGGCGGCTCCGCCAGCGACATGTCACGCGGCCGCTGCCGCTTCTGACCCTGTTCTTCTGTAACCAACGAAATACAATCTTAAGTTTTTAGTTCGCAAACATTTTTTATTAATTACACAAATAGATACTTATAAACCAACCCTAATAATGTGAAAGTTTTATTTTTCTAGGTAATAGTCTTATTAGGAAGATAGCAAGTATCATTGACTCATTACTACATTAGAAAACTCTTGATATGACGTATTGCAATATTTTTATTAAATTAATTTAATTTAAAAACGTGTATAAAAACTCTATTAAAATGATATTTAATTGGATATGGGATAATTAATTAAAATAATCTCACAAAATGCTGGCATATATAAGTGTTGTTTGAACGAGACAGATGGAATACCTTGAGCCTTTGCCCGGCAAGGGGATAGTCAATGCTTTTTAAAAAATTAAAAAAGATCTTCTTTAGCTACATTTTTGCCCCCCTACGTCATTCATTGTAATTTTCTTTTAAGACTGTTTTGTGCAATCGACAAAACAAATAAAGATTAACGTTGTTCACACAGATCAGAGATAATGGCACGTCTGACATTGACGCCATTACAGACAACGCCACGAAATGGCGACCGTGGGTAAACAAAATCCATAAAGCGCATGCGCACATCGACCATTGACAGTACGTAGATTCACGAGAATTTTGAAATCTTTTAAGTACATATATATTCAGAGAAGTTCATTGTAAGCTAAAACAACAATCTACCACCTGCGGCTTAGTTATTATTTTTTTATTTTATAGGAAAGTTCACCACTTTCATAAACTACTAAAATGATATGGAAATATGACACTTGCTTCTAAGCATCAATTTTCAAGGTATATTTAACATCAATACACAAGACACTGTAGCAAAACCAAAATACCCGTCTTGAACCCCTTTAAGCAATATATATCTATGGCCCAATATAACGGTACCTAATATTTTTCGTAATTCATCTTTGTATTTAAATAACATTGTTAACCATATAATTGCTATGCGAGCATCGTGTGAACAAACATGAGCGATGATTGTTGAATGAAGCGTGATAGGTCAATTTGTTTGAACTTGACGAGTTAACTGTTAAAATCTCGTTATCAACAAAGTACAGTGTAAAACTAACGAAAAAACGCAGCTTTGAGGGCTCGGCGAAATTTTAGAATCCTGTGACATTGGGTTTTCTATAGTTTTTTCTTTGACTGTGAGAGTTTTTTAAATAAAACTTCACGATTCTGGACACATGTTGATACTCAGTTCGTTTAGTTTATCTTTACATTTTTACGTCTTAACGAATAGATGGCGTTAGTAGTACAATATTATTTCGTTTTATTATTATAGATAACATTATAACTATTTAATTTTTTAAACTACACACAAGTTTAGTAAATTTAGATTTTTAGCAATATTCCGCGAAATACACCTCAACCTTCAAGTAAAAATGCATGTTGAAAATCTCGACGCGCGTTTCGTCCCAACACCGGAGCATTTTCAGGATGTAGACTCTACTAACAACGTCGGTTAAATCACGTAAGTTTAACGCGTCGAAATTTTCAACCCCCATTTTTACTAACAGGTTGAGGTTCATTTCGCAGAATATTGTTAAAAATCTAAATTTACTTAACTTAAAGCTATGGATTTCCGCAAAGTAACGCCTGATTCTATTAACTACATCTACACACTCACACTCTATACTCAAATTACTATGCAAAAGCCCAAACTTACAGTTTTACCGTAAAGTGTACCGCAAACTTATACGAGAAGTGGGATACAGAGGGCCGCCCAATTTTAGCTTGATGTATAACTGTTAGTTTGGTTCTTACAGAATGTGATGTGTGGTTGAACAGATATAGTTTACGACCTAAGCACTTTGGCGCAAACTCAATTTTATCAGGAGGTCTAGAAAGGTCGTTATAGGAATATTGCAAAGGAATTGCTCCCCAATTTTTTTTCGCAGATTTTGTTTTTAAAAATCGAATAGCTTTGATAAAACTGTTACTCTAAAATCAATTTAAATTAATGGTGAAATTACTGTTTTGTAAAATTAGTACTCATTTGGAAGAAATTGACAAAATGCCTTTAGCAATATTGCTAAGTAATCTTTTTAGGTCCCCTAAACAGTGAACAATATAATTTTACACCATATACTTTAGAGTATATAAATTAACTTAATATCTAAGGAGATACCAGCAAAATGAAAATCCCACGCGACGCAAAAATTACCTTAATACGACATAGTAGCAGTAACGAAGTAGACATGAGACAGCTAATATAACATAAAACTCGGCAACGGAATGATTGTACCATAATAATAGTTTACATGTGTCGTTACATTCGTGAGCGAAGTTACTAGCTCGTAAGCTACGAATAATAAATACTACGGAAGAGTAATTACGCCAAAAAAGTGGATTATAAATACAACCCTAGGTTTTCAATTTGTAAAATTTTCCTTCATCCAGTTTTATGTTTAGCTCAATGGCTTTACCATAAGTTTGTAAGTTTACCGGTGGTTCAACTTCTATAATCTCCTTATCCCTTTTTCCTCATAAAGGCCGGCAACGCACTAGCGATTCTTCGGATGTCGCGAGTGTCCATGGGCGACGGCAGTTGCTTTCCATCAGCAAGTAGCCCGTCTGCTCACTTACCCTTTGAATATCATATAAAAAAGAGTCCGAAGCAGTAGTATTTGTTGGTACTCGATAGCGACTACGTAAACTGTATTATGGCAAAACTTTACAGCGCTCCTAGTTTAGTAGCGGTCACTTGTGGGACTAAAAATTCCCTACTAAAAATTTGCATAGTCGGTATCGAGTATCGCCAAATACGATTGCTTCAAACTCATGGTAGACCTACAGGTCAGTACTAATGCCAGTAAAGGTGGCTATCCAATCCTCCTTCATCTACATGTAAATCAGCAATGGCGCGTAAATCAACAAGTCACCTTAAATAGAGCCATGTTTGGGCGTTCAACGTATGCGAATAACCGTTCTATAGTGTATTCTATCTCGATACACAGAACATAGTTCTAGAATCTAGAACTATAGAAGTATCGAGTATACATGTAGGTGTAGGTTTAATATAATTAGAGCCGGGCTACAAGGCCGGGCCGACCGCGCCTACGTCGTTGCAACATTCTTTGTTAATCGCACAGCTTTTACAGAAAGCTCAAGTTTTGCCTTTCACTATATTATAATCTACGAAATGTTCTTTGTCATAAGCAGGGTTGGTGCCCTAACACGCTCTATATAGAAATAATAACTTTACCTCATTTTATAATAACGTTAAGAACACTTCAAGTGCACAATAGACATAAAATGTGATAGGTGCATGGTTAGACCGTTATATACAACCCGCAAATACAACGAAAGATATTTAATTTAAGAAAAAATGCTTCGATTACTCGATGGATATTGAATATGACGCCCAGAGATACAAACAACTAAATTGTTTCTAAAAAAATAAGTAAGGCTGAATATTTTTTTTGTATTAATGAATATTCATAATTTACCGGTCACGGCTAAAAATTTCTTTGTTTTACATATTTTAGTTTGAAATATTTGACCTTGACCTAATAATTATGTTAATGATGTACTTTTGTATCAGCAAAGAAAAATAACACTTACATTATCAAGAATCTGTGACTCTACTCTAATAGTCCTGTAACTCTGTGTGCTGTTTACTTCTTCATGCATATTTTTAATTCTTAATAAATGCGATACTGACCGAGAGAAAAAATAAATATATTTTTTACTAAATTAAAATCTCTAAGCTTATGCCGACTTAATCTGTAGACTAATGTACGGCTTTAAAAAGAATAATGAAAATGAGATTAGCCGTTAACCTATGTTAACGGCTCCTATAGTATATCGAATATAAGGTTAGTAATATAAAACAAGTCGATAATGTCGGTGACTCGGTGGATACAGTGCATGTTTAAACAGTCGGCAATTAGACCAGAAACGAAGGCCACATCGATACTTAATACATGGAAATGATACTGGCATTTACAAGCAAAAATATCTTACGACTTGGCAAAAGAAGTCTCTAGAATACCCGACCGCAAAATAAGAGCAAAACGTTAAGCTGTTACAGCGGAGAAGACGCTTTAGTAGAAGGTGCTTTTATTAGTCCAGTTAAAAAGTACCAAAGCAGAAAATTTATTTTACCCTTTTTAGTTAGAACAAAATGTTGTAGATAGTAACTAAATATTATAAATTATAATATAATGCTAATAGCATTTTGAACATTTACATGTTGTGGATGCTCTCATTACTAGCGAATATAAACACAAGCTTCTTCTACTGCAAAATATGTGACCTTTTTGGTCAAGCGGACAGATTTAAAAAAATAATAATTTTATAAGGAGTTTTTATTACACACAAAACGAGTACGACAAGAATTCCCTTTCAAGTTCAAGACAAACAGCCTACACACGTATCATTGAAAAAATGAAGGAAATGTCATTAGTGGTATAAACCGGCCAACGCCTAGGGGCGGCCTTGCGGTGGTGAATGTGCCTGACGTATGGGACATGGCCGATATTGTATGCGGAAGTGGCATGTATGGCGGGTTTTTAATGTGGAAATGCCAAAGGCAGTGTATAAGAAAAAGACCCGGATTTGTCACACGTCAGAGAAAAGGTTTAATTGCAACGTACCTATTGTTTAATAAAGGTCCAGTTTTTTCCATTTAATCACGGAATCATTAAAAAAATCTGAATGTTATACGAATTTAGAAGCGAAATATTAAATTGCTTCCCAATTTCGAAAGACGTTCAAACGAAACGTACAGACTTTGTGAAAGAAGTTTGTAGACCTAATTAAATTAAAGGTATTGTTATGTCGTGTCCAAAATTTTCCTTATGTGTTTAACAAATACTACAAACTACATATTTCGCAATGGCCGATTTAGTTTGTCCATCATCCAAAGATACGGCTCGATAAGGAATGTCAATCGACAACATTTAGCCCAATATTCAGCGGATATTGCCATTTCCGCCGATACAATATCTACAAATAGATAAAATCTACAGCAGTAGATAAAGTCACTTAAATAAATTGATCTAAATATTTTGGTAGGCAAATCTAGGTACGTATCATCGTAACCTACGAATAAGGGTATCCTGGTCATTGTGGTTTTTTATTTTAATTGAAAATTCGGGATTGGCAGTTCATTATCTATAACTTTCAGTGTAAAGATATACTTAAAAGCTAGCTAGCACTAATAACCAGAAAATTAGTTTAAAAAAAATGCCAATTTGCGAGCTCTTGAATTCCTTGGCAAAGAAAAGAAACGTCAAAGGCTACGAAGACCGTTTTTTTTTCAGTGCTCGAAAGAACGTGCGGGCAGAAGCAAGGTGCATAGGCAAACCCGCCATTAAACCGCAAAAAAAAAAACTAGAAATAAATACAATTTTACGTAAAGGGCCTTTTTCCATGGAAAGTAAGAAAACCTTCTCCTGTAAGGTACGTTTTTTGCAATTGCGCCCTTATTCGTAGGATACCATGATATATTTACCTCAAATTATTGTTCAGACTATAATAAAATTTAGTATCCATGTAAAGTATATCGCAAGGAAGATCACAGAACGTCTGTTAGTGTAGACTGTACAGTCTTCACCAAATTTTCTCACAAAGTATTTAATAATCTTTTAGGTATACTAGTTGAACCCGCAGACGTTGTCCTGCCGAGATATTTTGTGAATCTAAACCATTCTCAGATCCCCTTGAACACACACAAAAAATTTCATTAAAATCGGTCCAGTCGTTTAAGAGAAGTTCAGTGACATATAGACTCACAGAAGAATTATATATATTAAGATAAATTCGTCCATTTCAAATTTTTAACTAAAAATGCCAATATTATTGTTAACAAGTAAAAAAACAAAGCTGCTCCACATAATTTTAAGGACAATACTTGGCTGCGGTTCACGTTGATATCATCTCTAAAAGTCCATTTGGAGTCCATTTTAAGGTTTTATTTGACGTCTAGACCGTAACGTTAATATATGGCGTATGTAATTGCAGGAGACAGGAGATAAGAGGCGTGCGAACATTAAGCGACTCATGCGCAGACTCGTTGTCTATTTTAGGAAATTATAATTTCGCAAAATACCTTTTGTGTAAATTTTATTAAGTTAGCAAAAGTTACTTTAAACTTTTGCTAACTTGATAAAATATTTCAGTATAACGTAGGAAAATCTAGTTTTATTGAAAAGAGTAGTCCTGTATTGCAGTCTGACATCAAAATATTTCATATATTTTGATGTCAGACTGCAATACAGGACAAACCACTGGAAAGATCGGAGTGAAATTTGGATGATACGGCGTAGGCAAGAAAGGAATTTGATAAATTCTACCTCCAAAAGCATAAAATGGGAGATAAAAGTTTGATGAATGAAAAATATTTCTTAATCCGAACAAAGCTGCAGGTAAAAAATAATATTGTGTAATTTGAGCCTGACTTATAGATACGTAATACGATGTAGAAACTATTATAAGCTAGATCTGCCCCTAGCCGTACGTTGTGTATTAGCAATGGGATAGTTTTAAAATGCAATTTTAATATACGAAAGCAGTACAATACAATCGAAGTGACAATTATAACTATATCAAGTTCAAACTATTAATATATGTCGTTACATAGAGCAAGGCCTGGTACACCCACTATTTATGAGCACTCGACACCGGAATTATATTCAATAAATTTTTCTTACAAAGTTTATCGAGCAGCTTGACGCGGTATTTCGAACCTTGTGGTGTAAGTAATAGGAGCGTGCGTAGTGGTCAGCTATTCCGGCGACCCCGGCGAGTTTATATCAACTTATATCACTGCCCGGACGGCCGTGATTCGACGGAATGTGGGGTGAAAGGTAAAGGTGTGACTACAGGCAAGAGCGATAGCGGTAACTACAAAAAGTGGGCTTCCCTTAAAAGTCGTGAACACGCGAGAAACGGCGCGAGCGGGCAAAAGATGACAGAACTGCGGTCCTCAAGCTCAAAATGCCGTTGACCAACATTTGGTCGATTTCGACATTTTGATGCTATCATAATCAAAAAAGAAAGCTCTATCGACGTGTATTACAAAAATGTTTGTAGCTTTTATAATCATCGAGTTATTGAAATTAATATACCCGCATTGCAGTAGGCATTAGAAAAATAAGCGCGGTTTTAGCTCATAACTCAAAAAGCACTTTTTTTATACATAGCGACATTTTAGTTTGAGGACGGCAGAGAATATTTCTAGAATAATATTGCTAGCGATTTTACCGGCACCAATACTGGTCAGCGTCAATGAATACAATTTGCACGACGGTTTCACGATTATATTTGTTATCTTAATTGGAATTTAGATTGCAGATAATAATCACGTCGTCGCGCCGACTCTCATATTGCAGCTCACGATTTTCTATGGAAAAACTTCTGTCAGCCAATCAGGTACTTGTATTAGAATTTGGTTTATAAACCGCTGCCGCTTGTTACCTACATCGTGCAGTAGTGAACGGCTACGAATGACGCAGCGCATACATTCAGCCCAGACCGACTAGACAATGGAATTGTAACGCCCTCATCTAACAGACAAACAAACATTTACACGATGCCTTTCTTACGCAATTATAGATAAGAAGAAACCGAAGGAAAAAAATTACAGCCAAACTCCTCCTCCACGTAAAGAACCTAAAGTAGGATGTAGCAAAAATTACGCGCAGAATTTTTTTAATATTAACTATTGTTATTGTATAACATTTTGGGCGGAACTGATAAAACTCAACTACCTGAGCTGGAGAGAACACAGAAGCTCCTTTTTTTAAAATATGACTTTTTATAGTTTTACCACAACCTCCGTACCGCGCCCTAGGAACGCGGGACGGGGTGGGGGACGAGTGAGAATACTATCGCGCTCAGCGTTTTTTTAAATATATATTTAAATTTTTATTAAAAAAAACCCAGACTTCAACTATAAACAAAATAGTATTTAGTGTATGTTTAACGTGTCATGTCAAAATATTGTAGTGTGCGTAGGGTTTTATTTATTAAAAAAATACTAGATTAAAGCATATTCTGAAATAATATTAGTATTCTTCACTCCTCTTGAATATCAACTGTAACTGGAAGGAATTTCATTTTTTTGCGTCTACGCGTCTTTCGTAAAAAAGGGGTATTAAGTTTTCCGCGTATTAATATATAGATATGATATAGCTTTAAGGCATTTGATACGGACGATATCGTAGCTTATAAGATAAGTACTGGCATTAGCATAGCCCACAGTTAAAGTTTACTAGATCAATTAACAACTAGTTCCACTTATGGAACGTGTGTTAACGTGGTATTTGAATGTGTGTTTTAGTGCTCACAAAACCGTGGGACGAATGTTGCATATTTATTTGTTGGTTTTACTAATTCACTAGTCTATTGACTAATAAAGACACAAAGATAGAAAATTCTTATGTAAAATATTATTTAATTGAATTATCTACATTATACAATACTAGTTAAGGTGTATAAAGATCCACATTTTACCAACTTGAAAAAATTCTTACTTTAAAAATATAAATAATAGTAACTAGTTATATCATAATAGGTACTCAAATGACTCAGTGGGCTCTTTATGTATAATATGTACCGCTTTAAGTACAAGAGCCTATCGTGCCGTGCCGTGAGTGTGATCCTAGTAAAATTAAAGACATACCCCAATTTCTAACAGAATGCCCAATATATTCGAGGCTAAAATATAATCTGGAGATGAATAAAGGATGAGATATAAATAATAGCATAAAAGAAATCGTAAAGGAAAGGAAAATAAAAGTAGATTTTTGGAATATTTATTATGAAAGAAGTTAACAGGGACAACAAAATAAAAATGTAAATAGAACGTAATAACCTAGTAGATTATAGTTGGTATAATATTGTATATATCTAATATTAATATACAAATATACAATACAGGGGATTTATATATAAATCCCTCGAATAAATATCAGGGCTTACATAATAACATCTGTGTTATTATTGTATCAGGGACAAGAACATTATAAATTTAAAAAACAAGGTAGTCAAGCAATGAATGCTGGCGGAGTTATGAAGTCATCTAACAGCTCCCTCACGACTCTATTCAGCGCAGGAGAAAATACCATCGGGCTTAAGTCATATGAGCCTGGACTGCTCCATCTCAACCCGTAAAAGTCTGAGGACGTTTACGGGAGATGATTCAATCTCCTTGACTACCGAACCAGCCCCCCTAGACAAGTTGCAAGCGGTTATCATTTACAAATATCGCTTGGCGTGTTTTTGTATAGGAATGACATTTTCGAACTAGATCACGTGACTTTTGTTTCGACAATTCAACATTTCAAAACACGCCAAGCGATTTTCGTAAACAATAATCGCTTGCTCAGGGGGGCAGAACAGACATAACGAAGAGTATACCGACTTCAAATAAGAATATAAACGTCACGGATACGACTTTGACAATTTCGATAAGGCTTTAAGCATACCGTCTAAGCATTCGGCAAGGCATTACTTCAAACCCATTCATTTCAAAAACTCTTCTAAGACGGGTCACTATTATTAATTCCACTGTGCCAGAACCCCTGATTACTCCAGTGGCCTTCCCACAGCGCCACCGATATTAAAAATCGTTTACCGAAAATAGCAAATCTAGTCTTAACATTTTTGTATGCTTGTCAATGAACTCCTTCTGGACGATGGGACCGATTTAGATAAAATTTTTTGTGCGTGTTCTAGGGGACTTGAGAATGGCTTGAGAATGATTTTCTAACCAAGACCTGCAAGACAACGTCTGTCGGGTTCGCTAGTTTATTGCTAGCCACATCAAAGATAAGTCACAGCAGCTCAACAATGAAGTCGGCCATGACCTTTTTGCATTCGCTGAGATTAATGTGTTATACTTAGTTGAATATTTTTAACCTATAATGACTTTTTATCTCTTATATTATCTTTCGCTTATCCAATTATTAAATCTATCTCGTGGAAATTAAAGTATAAAGGTTAAAGTCATTAGATATTTTGTATCCTATCTTAATAATTAGGCCGTTTGTCTTCCAACACCGTCAACCGGCCAGGCAATATTGCGGCCAGATAAAATGACACTGTATGACATAGGTGACAGGTTTCATTTTCCTCTATGCCTTTAATGACGTCGACGACATTGACGATAGAGTAATGTTACTAAAAATTAAACTTATGGCCTAGATTGTAAAGTTGCATTTTGTAGGGCCGAAATAATCTCGTTCTCGGTTGACGGTGTTGCTGGACATACGGCGTTATAGTGTGTATGTGTTTGTCACTGAACAGTTCCCAAACGACTGGTCCTACTTTAATAAAATTTCTTTCTGCCTGTCTTTTTGTGGATATGAGAAATAAGCATCGAGCATATAACCATTAGATGTGAGCGGATGGTGTCCGAAACTTATCAGTGTTTTGTCACTGACAAATTAACCGCCTACCAACTAACACTCGCACTAAAACAGTACGCACCAATAATAAATCTGTATGTACGTACTCCGATACTTCCGACCAATCAGAGCGCAGTTGCTTTGGACAGATTTTTTTTTTCTAAACAAAACGAATAACATTTTCGGTCTTTTGGTTCTATGCTCCATGGAAATAAGAGTCCGTAGGAAGCTATTTGTCGTAAGCCACGAAATCGCTGATTATAAAGAAATCTTCTTATCTAGTACGGTACCACAAAATTTTAAATCTAAGAGGCATTCACTTGTTCGTACTATCCAGAATGTAATGGTACCAACAACGAACCTGCTTGATACTTCACGATACATCTCGGTGCTCAGCGAGCGTTGGCTAACAATTAACTGATTGTCGACAGAGCATGTGATGATGTGTAACATGATCGGACAATCGGCACTTAGTAACGAAACCATGTCACCGTTACAAAAATCTACACGTACGACACTTCTCACGTCGTGACGCAACACGCGATGTATGCTGGTGATAAACGCCCTGTCGTATACATAAAGGAGCCTAAACATTAACTCTCAAGACTTCACGTCATGTTCATCATCAATACTTACAAGAGGTATTTAATAGAATCAGGCGTTACTTAGCGGAAATCCATAGCTTCAAGTCTAGTTCTACGAGCAACGTCCAGATCCTGAGGATGCCCCGGTGTTGGGGCGAAACGCGCGTCGAGGTTCTCAATCCGCATTTTTACTTACAGGTTGAGGTTAATTTTCGCGGAATATTGCTAAAAAAGTTAATTTACTAAACTTGAACTCACAACAGGCGCAACAGAAAAGGGTTCTCCGGTGGCGTTACCGTCGGGAATTCGTGGCAAAAATATGTTCTATAAGTTATATGCGTCAAGTTAATCTATATACTAATAAGCGAGCGGAAAACTTCGTACACGTTTTTAGAAAGACGCGTAGACGTAAAAGCATGAAATTTCTCTCAGTTATAGTTGATATGGAGGACGAGCGTGGAATACCAATATTATTTTTAAATATGCTTTTATCTTACATATTTTTAATAAATAAAACGCCACGCACACTACAATATTTTGACATGACACGATAATCATACATGAAATATTCTATTATAATATTATATTATTTATGGTTGACGTCTGTGTTTTTTAATGGAATTTAATGGCCTGGTAAAGAGACTTTTATGCCAAATTGCAGTCTGTGATTGAATTGAAAATAGATTATATTTTTATACTTCCTCTAAGCGATAAATCTTGTAGAGGTTTTATCTAAATATATCGATTCGTCCTAAGAACAAAGTCATGACTAACCCTATCCTTGTTACCTTCGTTCCTTATAAACACTATTTTTTAATGATATTTAGGGGGCAAGCGAGTAGACGGGTTACCTGATGGAAATGCCGTCGCCCATGCACACTAAAGAGAGTCGCGAGTGCGTTGCCGGCCTTTGTGAGGGAATAGAGGATGGGAATAGGGATAGAGGGATTAGGGGGATTGGGTCAACGGTAAACTCACTAACTGAACGAAACACAACACAACGTCGTTTCACGCCAGTTTTTTGTAAGGTATAACTCCGGTCGAGCCGGCTCATTCGTGCCGGAGCATGGCTCTCCTACGGCAATGAGCATCCGTATTATGTACTTGAGATCGGAAAATGTCTCATTTGTACACGCCTCCGCCGGATTTCGAGCCTGCACCCTCTCGAGTGCGAACCAAAGGTCTTACCTACTAGGCCACGGACGCTCCATAGTGTCCTTACTTCAAGTGGGCAGAAAAAACCGCCAACACTGGCACCATGGCCCGTTGCGCCAGTAATAAGCCAGCAAAGGTCAGTCGCCGGAGGCCGCCGCGCCGTCGCCGTACACGAAAGGGTTATTCGCAATTACCCATTACACGCGGTGGTTCTATTTGATTATTGCATGCGTATACAAGCCTTTTTCTATGGGAACTTTACGAAATACTATAAAAACCTATTAAAATGCGAATTGTATTTTAGGAGGCTTTTTAATAATTTTCCGTTAAAGATATTTCTATAATTGTATTAACAGTACGTTGACGTCACGTTTTTACTGTAACACTTAGATTTTGTATAATATTTCACTGTCATATAATATGACTATCTTTTGATGCCTTAATGCCCCAAGCTCGTATCTTAAAAATCGCTATATTTCATTTGACAAAAAAAAACTTATTATATTTTTTTCTTAGTAATTTTACAAAACTAGATATGAGGTTATTTGATAAGTAACAACTAACTTATCAAATAACCTCATACCTAGTTTTGTACAATTATTAAGAAAAAAATAATAATAATCGATTTTTTTTGTCTCCAGAAAAGTAGCCATTTTTAAGATACGAGTTTGAGGCAGTAAGGCATCGTAATAGAACAAGTTAGAAGTGGTAGATAGTAATTTTTTATAAGAATTTGGATACGGGCCAAGCGCGCGCTCATACAAAAGACATAAACGGGCGCGCGGCCCGACCACCGTCTCACATACTTGGTTTTCATAATGACTTCATTACAAAACAAACCTAATTACAGAGGTCGTTCGCAAGGTCTCCAATGTTCAAAATGTGTATGTTAATTACGTGAAATAAAAACGGCATTTTTATGAAACATTCTATTGCTACGGACTTTTTGTTATCATTAATTAAGGTAACTATTAACTGCGTGTTTATAGTTGTTTTAGTGTTATTATGACACCCGGTGAAATTTCGTAGTATTTTAAATATATATATTTAACATATTTTGTGGGTCATACATACATCACTGAATTTTCTCTATAGTAATTCGGTCATTCTGGGAATTAATAAAAATCCTTAATAACAGTGACTTGTAGAAACATTTATTAAACCTATAACCTCAAACGTTTTTATCGGCAAACAAACATCAATGTAGCAAACTTCTAGATTCGCATAAACAAAAACGTCGTCCAAGAGCTACAGAAGTCAATCATAAAAGATAAAGCTCTATCTATTGATTGACCGAAATTCTTTAAAATTTCTCAATCAATTATCCAGCAAGCTTTACCATTGTTATCAGCGAACGCCAATCACGAACGTTATCACCAGCGTCAATCATCACCGATAACCTTTCATCACCGAACCAGATCTGTCGGTGATGATATGACGCCACACGAGGTCAAGAAACAATGAAACTTCTTTTGTGAATTTTGTTGATATTTTATACATTTTGATTCATATAAAAAATTGATAATGCCTAGCACATACGTTGATCACGCGGGAACCATGCGCTTTAGAGGAATAAGGAGTATTCCATGTGACTTCTCGGGACCCATACATAATTTCAATAAAAAACGGTTCAGTGGTTTAAGTGTAAAGACGTAACAAACATATAAACAGATAGACACTATTTCAGGTTATATTATGCATTCGCTCAAGATTGAATATATATTTCATTAACCCTCAGACAATCGCGTCTTCTTTTACATAAAAATTCTCACTCATTTTTTCGACCAATCCTGCCTGTCTTGAGCGAATTCACAATAATGTTAAGTATGTGTGGATCGGACTTGTATAAAATATATCTCAGAAACAAGAACTCGACAGAAAAGGCACTGGACTCTAGAGTCTGCCAGATACTAGTTTCTAAGTTCTTGATTTATTATTGTACAGTCTTACCAACAAGTTTAATAATAATATTTGAAAGGTGAGCCAACAGGAATCGTGTCGTAGGAACCCTTCGCTACGGAATTGGTTATGTGCAAAACGTGTACCCTTATCGGGATTCATGTGAACTCATGACAAACGGACGATCTCTGTACGTCACGACTTTATGGTTTTAGGGTCTAAATACCATGCGCTGAAACTGCATTACAAATCAAACTCTATCACAAAGAAACTAAGTCCAAATTGCAACGTACTTAACTCAATAACTCAAAAACATATAAAGATTGGGGAGCGAATTTCGATACCAATCTAGATATAGCTAGTGAGTATAGGTATAAGATATCGGGTTAGGCGTAGTAACGTACACCAGGTCGGTTCCGCGTCTCCGCCGCTATATTATCCTTTTGCAATGACACAATTATTCAACGCTAGCAGCCTTGTGCGACTGTTACTGAATGACCTATAAAAGGTTAGAACTTTCAAATCATATACTGGTTAATGTAAGCTAATAGTCCGCCCGCGCAGCTGGACGGAGAATATTATGATACAAGTATTTCGCGTATTGGAACTTGCTATAAATAAATCTCTCTAGAGGTAAAAAAATAATCGTTGACGCAACTTTATACAAATATAAATTTGAGAAATTATATATTTTTTGTGCATAACAATAAAAAGTTAATTTACAAATAGGATAGAAAATAAGAAATAGTACTTCTGCTAAAGTCCCTAAAATAAACGAAAAAAAAATCGACACGTCTCTATTAGACTATCAATCAAATACTTGTAGAGCTTTCAGAGAAAATATTATAAGCATGTTGTTATATTAACAAACTCTAAAAATTTCAGAAAGACACCGAATGAAATCCAACTAGTAGGCACTACTTTTTGTGTAACGTTACTCACCTTAGAGCGTACAATGAAAATAACTTAATGTACAACAGCTAGTTCTATTTTACTATCTGCTAATTGTGGGTTTATGTGCAGAGCGTTTGGTTACTGCGGTGATTATAACTCATACAGCTGTAAGCGTACTATGTAGTGATTAGCTCGTAGGCTTCGTATTTCATGTGAAACACTGGAAGAGAAGAACTATATTATGGATTCTAATTAGTATTTTTTCTGAAAAAAAAAAGTACACTTTTTAAAGTCTTCACAAAGTGAGCATCGTCGTGAAAAAAAGGTTTATGTGGCAGAGGCTCACTTTTTAGAACAAAATAACTACACCCCCTTCCCTTAATCCGTATAGTGAAATAATTCCTTTAAATAGCACAAAAATATCTAAAATATGAACATTGAACTATTAACAGAGTTTTTCTTATAATAATCAGTTCCGCTACATAGTTTGTACGTGTAAAAACTTACTCGTATTTATTTCAGCCCTAACCGGTATATTTAGCTGTAACTTAACATGTAAAGGTGTGAGTCGTTATGCTAACAAATTGTTTTTAAAACTTGATGGTCAGTAACGGAACAATTTACTTACTTTTATAACTCAAGAGCAATAGACAACCATACTTATCATTTTCTAAACGCTGAGAGTTTTCCGGTGATATAAATGACTATAAGAGTTTCTCATAGGGTAGAAAAATCATAGCCGTGTATCTTTCTACTCTATGAGAAATCCAGTTCTGAATTCACCACTTACCTGAATTATTAATATAACCTTTGATACTGTATATGGCTTAATTTTTTTCCTATATCCTTGGGATTTGCGCTCTTGGTTTTTTTTGTAATATCAAGGGAAGGGACATGGGATTACACAGTAAAATTTTATCATTATTTTCTGAAGTTCGTAAATTTCTAAAAGAATAATAAGAGCAAAAACGTTTGAGGCATTTTCATATCAATAATAAAATATGTGTAACTATTTATTGTTGTGCCAGAACGAATCAAGTTATCAATTATAAAAAGTTATTGTATAACGAGCCAGCTCATCCGTGCCGGCACATGTACAATGTTAATGAATTAGGCCAATTATATAATACGTTATAAATTGGATTCCACTTATTTATAGACACTGTCCCAAGTGTAAATCTGGATATTTTATGAAATGTGTGAAAGGTTCACAACTTTACTTTTTCACGAATGTTTTAATACGAAATATTCCATAGATAATCGCGTAAATACGCGCTAATTAAGAAACATACACCGGAAAGCTCTGTGTGTGGAACAAGCTATAAGGTCACGGTCGTATTTTGTGCCAAATCAGAACCTGATCGTGAGTTGCTCACATACACGTATTACGTACGTTATGACACAGATAACGGCATATGTTTATCACCTTAACTTGTTTTTAAAAGAAAAAAAGATTAAAAAAGTGGATGAATGCGAGCAAAGGAGAAGACAAAACAGTTTTACGTTCGGTTTAAGGGTAACAGGTCATCATTTGGGATTAAATTAATCTATATCAAAATTAATCTATATAATATTATGTATGATTTATTTTTACTTTTAGCCTAGTTAAACATGATCTGATTTTCCGATTAGAAAAATTCGGACGACCCTTCAAAACGCAACCTGTTCCTATGTTTTGTTGTGGACCTCGCATACCATCCTAAATTTCCTTCGAAGTATTCTGATCATCTGATGAAGAGATAATTCTTATAACGGGCGGCTTTGTGTTATAAGAACCATCATGTAAAGTGTCACTTAAAAAATAGCGTTTACATTTCTACCTTTCCTATCACTTGATCATAATTTTACGTTGCCAAATAATAAATTATTTAACGATGTAAATTAATGATAGTTATTTAAGTATATAAATCAATGATAGAGAATTAACTATAGAGAGACTATGGCCGACTACCACCCCGCGCCTCTGTACTATGTTACAGTGGCATTTTTGATATTTTGAAAAAAATATCATTAAGACGTGAAAATCTTAATTGCAAATAAACCTAATGTCATCCTTGAACTATAATGAATATATCTTCCGCTTAGGCTATATGGAACAACCTATATATTACGTTTTCATTAGTCTTGCTATTAGTAAGTATTTGCTAAAATTTCGTCGTATATTTTTTAGTCAAGGGCGTATTTAGACAAATATTACTTTTCTCCAAAAGTATGTTTTCAGGCAATTAACATAAGAACATAGATAATCATTAAAATAAATATTGCATTTAACTGTATAAATTACGTGCAAGAATAAATACATAATATGATTGCACCAAAAGTGAAATGTTCGCAAACGTTTGAGACAGAGTTTTGTTCACCTTTCCATATAACATCAGTCGATTAGAATATAAAATAAAAATATGAATAAGGTATTTTTCTTCAACGTAGGTAAAACAGTTCTGAATATCAGTGCAGTGGGCTGGCTTGCTGCATTTAGCTGAGCTAGGACCAATTTTGACATCACATAATGTATAAAATATAGCGTCATAACTTTTTTTTATAACGTTGTTTTGTATAGTTGTGGTGATAAGGAAAGTCTTTTCTTATTTATTCTGGAATCAGAAAAGACAAACGTCTACGTCATAAATTGAATTAGAAGTCAAATATTGCTAATTTTCATTAACCGCCCCTGGACTACGTGACCCCTAAAATAAAAGATTCGATCTCGGTCGATTTTTAGATGCCGGGATTTTAGGCATATTTTGGTCTCGAAAATACCGGGATTGAATTTGATAAATTCCGTGATTTTTGGAAATATTAAATAATTTCTCATGTCGTGAATAAAAACTATAAATGCAGAAGCTTATATGCTTAGAAACAGACAGGTCTTATTAGGACCATAAAAGCAATTAATCTCAACGACAGTAGTTTCACACGAGGTTACAATTTAGAGAATTAATATTACAAAACGATATTTGCCAATTCCTCCTGCAGGATTGTCTAGGTAGTAATGATTAAAACTTATGACGTGCTTGTATAAACCTGAAAAAAAAACATATTACTTACAAACCAAAGCATTGCAACGCCTAATTTATAATGATTGAACACATTATAGAGATTATCATAGCAGTTGTACTGTTCGCCAGCAGCCTTCGATTCAGGATGTAATTATACCTTTACAAATAGGACCACATTCGTACATAATAATTACACATTATATTGTACAAATAAAATAATTACAATCTTAAAAAATGAAAATTTCAAAAAACACTTATTCAAATTATAGCAATTAACATCACAAAACAACACTAATTAGTTTTCTATCCGTAGTTGAGTTAGAAATAATAAGCGTATATTATATAATTAATCTACTAAGAACAGCAATAAGATTAAACTGACTTAAATATCTTAAATTCGGAGGACTTATCCTTATATCTTGGACCTTCTATAGTTTTATATATTTTTATCATTTTGCCTGTTATCAAAAAGGAAATTTCATATATTATTTGGTTTATTTTATGATGTATGTAATTTGCACATGTTTTAGATACATTAAACATAATATGTAATGCATCGCACATATCCACAAACTTTATTATATTATTATCTTTAAGCCCATCGTTCTAAACAATTTTATAGTATTTATATTTTGATTTAATAGCCTTTAACTCGTACTTAACTGTACAATTACTATTAACAATTGAATTATAGCCGTTTATAGAAAAAATGACATTGGTCTAAGTTCTAACTGACACATTCCAAAGTCAAAATTTCGTACACGCGTGTATCAAAACCACCGCGCTTCCTGCACCCTTCCCGCCCTTGAGTTCGACCGCTTACTTTTTTAAGTGCGTTCCGTTTCACACCACGCGCTGAACGTATAAAAACCGCCGGGAACGTAATGAGAGCAATCAGTAGCCCTCGAGCAGTCTACGACAGAAGTGCACGATGAGATTTCTGGTCAGTTGGAATTGTGTAACGTGAACAGTGCTGTGCCCGACTAGTGCCGCGCCGAACGGATTATCGATAATGTGGATTTATTTTCGCAGATTGTTGCCGCCGCCGTCCTCGCCTGCGCCGCAGCCGCACCCTCGGGTGCCCTGCTGGCCGGCCCCTACGGTCACGGGCTCGGGTACGCCGGACACCTGGGTCTAGCCCACGGCGGCCTCGCCGGCGCCCACGCCGCCCCGCTGGCCGTGGCCGCACCCCTCGCCGTCGCCCACGCCCCGGCCGTTCCCACCATCCCCCCGGGTGATCTCCAGGGAGCCGCCATCGACGCCCACGTCGAGGCCACCGACCACGCCCGCGCTTCCGTCGACGCCGCCCGCGAACTCCACGACCAGGCCAGCGAGATCCACGGTCAGGCCATCAACGCCGCCGAGGACCACGCCTGGCAGGCGGTCGACGCCGCCCAGACCGCCCAGGCTCAGGTCGACGGCGCCGCCGCAGGAGTCGCGCCCGTGGTAGCCCGCCAGCTCGCCGGCCACGGACACGGTCTGGCTTACGCCGCGCACGCCCCCGTGCTGGCCGCGCCCGCTCCCGTCTTGGCCGGTCACGGGCTCGGCTACGCCGGTCTGGGTCACGCCGGTCTCGCCGGTTCCCACTCTGTCGCCACATCCTCCCTGTCCCAGACCCACCCCGCGCCTCTGATCCACGCCCCGGTCGCGTACGCCGCGCACGGCGGTCTCCTCGCCGGACACGGCCTCGCGCACGGATGGTAAACTGTGATAATTAACTTAGCCAAAAAATACTCAATTGTTCGGAATGTAATATTTTTTAATTGTAAAAAAATGTACAGATGTAAAGGCGAGGATGTGTGAATAAATGGTAACTTATAACGAGTCACGTTTTTAATTTCCTCCTGTATATATAGCTAGAATAAATACATAGAAACATAATATGGCAAAAACATAGCGCGCCTCTATGCAAACAAACCAAATGTCGACCTGGCGCGACATTTCAACGGCGCAACTCGTTGCGACACAGCGAACTTAATATTAAATCTATTCAAAATTACATAGATTTTATTATCTGTTACTGTTATTTTGCAATACTAGAGCCTAATTAATTCAAACAAAAACGATAAAATACTAATTGTAAGATTTGAATAATTATATAAAACCAGACACATAACGCACTGCTTAATTACTGCGCAAAAGCGATAGCAGATAATAAATTAAAACTAATGATATAAGCGGAAGCCGGTAAACCTTGAATAAGTGTAACGAATGACTCGTAGAGTTGAAAATAGAGCAACAAAAACTAGTAATATTAATAGGAACATTGATAGTCGACCGCACGGAAATGTTACACCGAGCCATTTATGTGCGGTTTTTACAACGACAGCTACAGACCGGTCAATACATAGAGCGGACCAATATCAACGACTTACAAGGATTTTCAAACAAAGAACTTGTGTTCCAAATTTAAAAGTAGTCGATTGTACAACATCGTCAAACGATACAGAATAAGAAGAAATACCTAAACCTATTGCCTCATTTGAGGACTTTAAAACATTGAAAGACACAAAAATGAAAACTAACTACTTTTTTGGAGGTAAGCTTATCCTCTTGTCTGTTGAAACACCGGCTCCTGGTTTAAACACATTTTCGCCTTTGTCAGTTGATACACCAGGAGCCGGTT
>JAOTAV010000011.1:537124-567670 GCA_026546445.1 Cyclargus thomasi
AATTCAATTTAAATCTAAAATAATGTAATTGTTACTAACATAATTTTTAAGCCTTTACTAACAAGTGAGTCTCTGTATGTAAATAAAAGATTGATTGATCGATTAACGTTTTAACATACTTATTGAAGGTTACCTCACAGAAAACTTGTGCTGTGTTTCGTTCAATGAGTTTACCGGTGGCCCAACTAACGTAAACGCCGGCAACGCACTTGCGACTCTTCAGATGTCACGAGTGTTCACGAGCAATGGCAGTTTCTTTCCATCAGGTACCCGTACCCGTCTGCTCGCTTGCCCCCTAAATATTATTTAAAAAAAAAAAGGTTAGACTTACCCCGCTGGGCCATGTACAAGCCTTAAGAAAAAAACTTAGTAAACCTAACCATCCATCTCCCGGTTTTCTCATTTTTCATTTAAACGCGGTTTATCTATAGAGAGCAGGTGAGCGTGGAAATTAATTTATAGATTCATGACCGGCTGTAGGGTGTAACGTTGATAAAGGTGATCGTTCACTTGGTGTATCGTTTTCCATTAGTGAGGGATGTTCGTGCATAACTTGTGTGGTTGTTGCACGTTGAAGATTGATTTTCTGGTATAATAGTGGAGAGAACAAGTGTTGTGTTTTATTTTTATAGATTCATGCGGATTTAATAAATGAAGACATACGTGGGAGAAGCAGATAACTAATATTTATGAAATCCTGGATTTTTGCATTAATGGACGCTTTTGGACCCGAAAAATTATTCGCATACACTAGTTAGATAATGAAATAGACAGGTTACAAGATTTGCCAAAATTTTATTGAAAAAAATTAGTAGATACTCGAAGGTTGCAAAATGTAAGTTATCCGCTTCTTCCACTTATGTCTTCAAATGTCAAAGTGTGGTTATTGTCCATCCTGCAGAAAGAACCAATCGATTTGATTTTTGACTTAGACTTCATTGAAAAAATAGAGTACTTTGGATACTTTGGTATATATACTCTGTGTTCTTAAATTATATCTTCATTATAATTTCTTAAAATTACGCTTTTATGGAACTCCACGCGAGCGAAGCCACAGAAAAAAGCTTTTAAACTACTGCCAACACAAAATGGATGGGTCTTATGAACCACAATGATGACGAATATAAGGACTGCACTTCTAAATTCTCACCAGCACTCATTTGGACAAATTACTTAGAAATACACAATTCTTAAAGTAATTGTCATTAATGTCATTTTAAGCACAAACAGAAATAATATTACAGAATATGCATACCTAATAATTATATTAATTATTAACTATATACAGAATAAATCTATTTACAAAATTCAACAATATAGTAAATATAAACCACAAAACCATAAAAAAGGGAATGAGGAGAAAAAAAAAGTATATATCTTAATATATATAATTCTTCTGTGAGTACACACTCACAGAAGAATTATATATATTATGTCGCTGAACTTCTCTTAAACGACTGGACCGATTTTGATGATATTTTTTGTGCGTGTTCAAGGGGATCTGAGAATGGTTTAGATTCACAAAATAGCTCGGCAGGACAACGTCTGCGGGGTCAACTAGTACTTAATAAAACACACTCTTTTTTTAAAATATAGTGGAAAAAGTGCAAGAAAAGTGTGTTTCATTAATTATTGATAGCTATTACATAAAAACGATTAATTGTCGGTATATTTTATACTGTCAATTATTAGTTTGTAAAAATATTAATTGTACAAACACGCCAATTTTATTGTTTTATTATATGTATACAGACAACATTTTCATTTACTCAGACAGTTGTTGTTCACATTAGTTACAGTGTAGGTCTTATGTTTTGCGGTTGTTGTGTTGTAATTCTTTACTAGGTTTACCAGCGACTCCGTCCGCGATCACAACAAAGAGAATTATTATTTTCTTTAACATAATTAAATGCATTTTAGTGATCTCTTGACAGAACCCGCAATGAGAAATTTAAACTTTAATATTGTGATAAATTAACTTATCGCCGTTGTAGTATACACTACATTTGTATTTTTCCTGAATTTTCTTTGCTATAAACCTCCTGTATTATTTATATATAGGTCCAGAATGCACGAACCGATTTCCACGGTTTTACATTCATCGAAAAGGTCTCGCTTTTCAATGAGTGTAAAACTATAGATCCAGAATCAGCGCCAGGAAGGAAAACCCGACTTATTTTTATATAATATTTTGCATTTGCTTAAGATTTGTATACAAATTTGACACAGGGTTAATAAGCCATACCGCCACGCTTGTATACAAGCCGAGATTGTCAACCACAAAGTGACAACTCAACACCTTATTGGCAATCGCGGTTTGTATTGAAATGACAATTTTTTTGACGGAAGGTTAATGAACCATGCCGCCAATCTTAAGCGACTATATATTGAAAACGCTAAAAATCACTACATTTTTAGCGTTGTCAAAATAGGAGCTAACGCCGCGCCATCTTGTAAAGTGTCAATTTGGAGACAGCCGTTTGGCGCTGACGTGCACCCTGGCTATATATATTTATACGTAAAGAGTGGTAATGGTTCAAACGAAAACTAACACTACCTTCATTTTTACATAATTTCTTTTTTTTTCTTGAATAGTTCTATACCTCGCCGATGCTTAAAAATAAGTTATATAAAGAATATTTTAAAATAAGAACAACGATTCGATACAACTATCTCGGAGTCCTTTCAGATGTCAGCCGGGAAAAAGAGAGCGGGCGACAAAGGTACGATCACAAATTACGCGCACGATTTACATAGAAAAAAGTGACAACGCCCGACGCAAAACATTTGTTAAGCCCATTGTATTGTAAAGTATTATATCTACGCCTTATTTATATTTATAAACGTACGTATTTGGTCCGTACTAACAAGATGTTTACGCGGCATGTCAAAAAGCCCGCCATTTTTTTTCGCGACTACGCGGGTGTGGGCATTGTGGCGAATTGAAAAAAATTAAGAAGACTCCTTTGATTGTGCAAGTATTTTGTAATCGCAATATTGGATATCACTTACATCGATCGTAAAAGTGGTAACGACTTGAAGAGATTAACCATTCATAATAAGACTCAAAGTCGATGACAAAAAGAGGATTTATTTTTTTCGAAGGTGCGCTATTACTGCGGCGTATTACATGCCGTAGAATGCTGCTCGGGTCGATACCTTCAGGCATATTATACTCGAATGGGATCTGTCGACCGAATAATTTTATTATGATTGCATTAGTAAAATGTGGAGCTTGTATTGTTTTGTTGCTTTAGCTGTTATCTTAGTTGCTGCGGAACTCGTTCAGTGCCATTTGAGTCTAGGTAGAACGAAGTAAGAATATATTTTACTGTTCCAATAAATAGCTTTATATTCTAAGCAATCTTGTGTAACTTTAATCGGTTCTAAGCGCTTAATTTATTAATTTTGATAGTCAATTATCTCTGTGATTTCTACTACGTATTACATTTAGTGGACAGTTTAATAACTACTTTACATTCACATTTGCTATGATTACGTAATAATAAAATTATATCGATAAATGCTTCGTGGTTTCAATTTGTTTTTTTTTAATTAATTAAAACACATTAATACTTTAAACACCTAGTAAAAAATATAAAACTACGCAATCGGTCTGCACAAACTCGACGCAATAACATTTCTTGTGTGTGGAAGTTTCTGTAAGTTTCAGCAACTCATAACGAATTGAAGATTGCTGAAACAGAACGAGCAGTTACCACCAAGTGGCGGCAATATGCTGGATATTGCTTCACTTCGCCCACTCAGCAACAAGATCCAATTCTTATATTAATATAAAGGAAAAATGAACAGATGTCATTTTATTGCTTTCTAGAAATTCGTTGAGGCCAAAGTTTCACGTTGTTTGCAGTTTAAATTTTATCTTTATGGTACACTACGTCAATATTAAATTGAAAAATGTCACTACAAACATATTACAAAAAACAACAATTATATCTTGGTTACTTATGATATCAGCTTAAAAAAATAAAGGCTTACCAACGCGTATGTGTATATTTTATATTTGTATCACGTTATAGTAAAAATAATAGGTTTCCCCTAAACACAATCTAAAATCAAATTGAATTTTTGTGAATACAGATGATAGATAACGCAAGATACAACAAAATTTCAATTTAATAACACAATAACATCATCATCGCTACAAATCATCGACAGAAAAAACAACCCCATTACATCCCTAATATTTGAGAATCCCTACCACAGATTACAAAAACACCCAATAACATGCGTTAATGCTGGCTGAAAACGCGCAGCTGTTGCGGTGAAGAAAAAAAATGGCCGCCATTGGTCGTTTGGAGATGGCGGGAACATTAGTTGCATCTGTCAGATTCATATTGTCTTCGGTTAGGGCGTTCACGCACATGTCTAGTTTATGTGAAAATAGCAATAAAATATCTGTTTATATTTGTCTCTTTTATGTCGAGGCGTAAAATGTTATGTCGCATGGGACGTGTTAATGATTACATGTGTCGTAAACTGAAATAATGAATAATGAAATGATGATGATAGGAATTTTGTTTTTATTTGAGGAATTTACAAATATATACCGAAGCAGGTATGTCTAATAATATATACTACACCTTAATTATTGTGGGAAAAACAAGCCAACCCGTCCTTTAAGTACTAAATACTCAGATTTCTGCTGTTACTTTTTGTAGGTTAAATTAAAATCAAAATATTTAGATTTCAAAAACTTTAAGTACACTTTCTGAACGTCGAGACTACGGTGCCTACCATCGGAAACTAACCCGACGAGAAGAAACTAGCACCTTAAGTATTTAAGCTAACAAACCTATTTTAAAGAGTAAAAAAAAACAATGCAATAGCCACTCAAGAGGCGTATAACAAAGCAGTATTTTAGCTTAAAATTGAAATTAATTACTTAAGGTTTACCTGTAAAATATGATCAGCGGGAATAAACAGACCGTGCCTTATCGCGCCCGCCGCGCGCACTTGACAAATAACAATTTATATGTTAATGTTACGTTTTACGAGCGGAGTCGCGGGGCATATCATACTTACAGAGATTAATAAATGGATTTTTATAACGTCTTGTATTAAAGCTGGAAAATTTAATTGCATTAGGTAACGTCGTTTAGACATCGGGGTTATTGATTCTCGATTCGGTTTTGATACTTTTTTAGATTGGGCTGTTTAGCTTTAAATAACTATAAGTTATTATGAACTTGATCGATATAACGACGCCTATAACCATTAGATGATCAATTTTTCATAGTTATCAAAAGGAAAATGTCATTTATTGATGGACACACTATATTTAACTTACCTACATAGATTGAATAATCGTTAGTGTTTCCATTTATTTCTATATGTACGGATATGCTTCATAAATATATAAATAATAGAAGATCTAGAAAGTACTTAGTATTTTATATTTAATAACTATTTTAAGATTTCGAATAACTATAATAAAGCGCTAAATTCTAGTTACCGCATTAAGTTTGCCGTGGATGAGCCATGCTTGGGCACAAATGGGCCTGCTCGGCATGGTCTCACACAAAACTGAATTGAAACAGCGTTGCACTTTGTTTCGTCCAGTGAGTGAGTCTACCGGAGGCCTAACTTCCCTAACTTCTTAGCAAAAAGGCCGCTGTTTGAAGTGTTAATGGGTGACGACAGTCGCTTACCATCAGGATACCTATCTGCTCGCTTACCCCTGTTTGCAGTGGCTCATCGGCGTAAGATCAAAATGAAATACTTCACATCACTTTTGACATTAAACTTTCCAGCAGTCTTGTCTATTAAAAAGCTAAAAATAACTGATCGGACGCGGCTGACGGCCTACATAAAATGTCCAAGGCTTACGCCTCATAGTTTGCACACTTCAATGTATAATAGGGGAAATTGAAAGAGAGTCAGTTGACGGACCTACGTCATTTGGTCGGAATATGTCAATTCCATGTAAGTCCGTGGGTTAGGTCAGATCTATATTATACCCGATCTATATTTGTTTCAACTTTTTGATTGTACAATTGTTGTCTAGATCGCGGCTGTCAATCGCGTCCGTAAGTCGCGTCCGATCAGTAAGTATGTTTTCTGCTTCAGACTATGATATAATGTCGGTATGGCCACTTTACACCACGTCAGTCAGGCCCCGTAGTAAATATCTGAAGGACTTGTACCAGACAACGAAAATATATTCAATACTTTAATACTATACAAATATTTTAGATTTTTATTATATGAAACACATATTTAATACACATCCATGACCCTTTGAAAAACTTTTGTACCATCAGCGGGATTCGAACCCGCAACCCCCGGCTACCAAGGTGCTCAATCACTGCGTCACAGAGGTCACCAAAAAAACTAGTAAGACTTATAATATTAATTGCAAGTCTTGTGATAGAATCCAGTGCTAGATTGGATAACTTAACTTTGTTGTAAGCTGGCTGTTATGTCTGGTTTACAAGTATTAAGTAGATAAGTAGTTAACTAAATTTTAACTTAATTTTAAGTGACTTAACTTGCTACTAAATTTTATATTTACATGCAGTTAATAACCTGAAATTAGGTTAAAATTTAATTACCTACTTATCTACTTAATACGTGTAGACCAGACATTACACGACTACAAAAACTAAACGCCTGGCGCTAACATTGAAACAAAAACACTTCTATTTAATTGAAAATGAAGTTGTTATAATAATTCATACTATTTCGCGTGTATAGCCGCGGTAATATATAAATTATCAACATAAACAGCAGTGAGATTTATGTCGTACACATAATATACACATACCTACTGAGTTACACCGGTTTTTATCGCGGGATCGATTTCTTTATGATTTGCAAACTTTGTATGTAGTTATTTTATTATTATTCTTTGTAGGTATTTTTCGGCTTATAAAACAATTATACACAGAGAAAACAATACAACGCATCAGGCTTAATATGAACCTAATTGATACGCTTATTTACTCAAATTTAAATTGTCAGCAAACATTTTTTAAGTTATAACAATACTGGTATTTAAAACTTCGTTGCGGCAAAATTTATTTATCGCTCGGGAACCGTATCTGGAATATGTTTTCTATTGATATAAATACAATGATAATGGTTATTTAGCAACATAAAGAAATCAAGGGGACAGTGAGGGAGAGTCTGATCTAATAACAATAGCGAATCAGCTGTATATAAATTACACACTCAATAATCTGCTCTGGATCACAGTTTTAAATAGACTCCCTTGGGATAGGCGCGAGATATCGCGGAATTGTATTATATTCTATACTTATCTTAATATATGTATAATTCTTCTGTGAATGTGTATGTCACTGAAATTAAGCGACTGGACCGATTTGACGAAATTTTTTGTGTGTGTTCAAGGGGATCTGAGAATGGTTTAGATTCACAAAAAAGCTCGGCAGGACCACGTCTGCGGGGTCAATTAGTTATTTGTAAATCTAAGTATGAGCAGCAGAGTATGTTGTAACAATGTCGTATGTGTGTAAAATCCTCTTTTGAGGCACCACAGTATTTGAAGTGTGGATGGATGCAAATTATCAGTTAGGATGTTTTTCATTATTAAATTCGTTTAAATATAAGAATTAATTCTCTCTTTTATCTGAGTACCAACGTATAGTAGAAAAGTTTTTAATTCGTTTATTGTGATATTTTAATAATCAACGAACGCGTTGAAATCGTTTGATTAAATTAAAAAAACTGAAGTCGTCTACGCGCTACGCCGTAGGCAATTAGCGTAGCACTGCTACGATTAATCTTAATTATATTATTATTTTTATAAAGGCTTATACATGGGCCAGAGGGGTACGTTTAACCTCTTATAATATGTTAAGCGCATTAGCCGAAAAAGGACTTTTTCCCCAAGCTTATAGTTAATCAGATAAAAAATGTACCGTGGATGTCGATTTTTTGTAACAAACAGGAATAAATACGAAACTAACCGGTTAAGATGAACATTTTTTTTATACAATTCAATATAATTTATATAATCCCTTATGAGGAATTCTTATTTCTTGTTTTTATCAATTGTATATTAATTATTTTCTGTAAGCGGGAGGGGATTCCCGAAACTTCGAATGTATGGTCACGGCCGTTTGCACTTGTATTACCCTTAAATGGAGATAGCAATGGATATATTATTAACAATATTAAATAGTATAATTGAATTAAATAACAAAAAAACAATATTACAACAAATATTTATTTATTAAGGTCAGGTTAGGCCTACATCGACCTTCTTAGCGTTCTACAGTCCGCTATCCGCCTCCGTTTATGAACTCGCTGTCACAACGACCACACCTTGGGGAGTCTGAGGGCTGGGATGTGGGTAATTTGTGTTGTAATTATCAGTGAGGAGGGATCGTGTCGGGTTCGTGTGATCATTGAAAACGTTCCCGGATTTATTTACTGTATTAGATTATATGATAGTTATTTATCATGTGAATACATAAGTGGAAGAAGCGAATAATTAACATTTAACAACTTGAGTGTTAACACTTATTAGTCCCGTAAAATTTTGATGAATCTTGTAGTTTAGCTATTTCATTATTTAGCTTGTCTATCTAGGAAAACATTTAATCCACATTATTTTAATTTCAAATCATTTTTCCGGTTCTAAAGCATAAATATGTTTTGAGCGGATTAGCGCACGCAGTTTATGATATTTATCATATAACTAACAGACGTTATCCTGTCTCCGCTAGTAGTATTATAAACAGCATGCGCTGATGACCGACAGACGTTGTCCTGTCGCTATTAGTTTGTGAATCTAAACTCTTCTCATTTTCATCAAAATTCGTCGTTTGGGAGAAGTCCAGTGACAAACTTTTGTGGTTCCCTCTTTATTGGCTGCAAAGGAAGAAGAAGCTGCAGTGGTAATGTGGGAATTTATTTGGTAACAATATTTAAAAGTACATTGGTGCCAAATAATTTTGAAAATAAGTTATTTTCGGATAGCGTTAAAGTAAAGGTTTAAAGAAGTATTTACTGACATTAATAGAAGTTTTTCGAATGCAATTAAATTATTTACAAGTATAAAATATAAGCTTTTACCTAGTAAATAAGATAAATACGTCATGATATAATAAAAACGTCGTTTATTTCTCTCGTGTATCGGGTTACATGGTAGTAAATTTTTAATATTATCAAGTTTCGATTTTAATAGGCGCGACCATTAGCTACTAAGCTCGTTCTGTTTCACTCACATATTTCATTTCGGACTTGATATAATTAAGTGGTTTGTAGATACAATGTTACCTTTTGTACGATTGTCTAGATTTTAAGTTGCTATATTATACTAATACTAGCTGTGCCTTGCGATTCTTCTAGCGTAAAAAGTAGATTATGTATTAATCCAGAATGCCAGCTACCTCCATGCCAAATTTTATCGAACTCGGTCCAACCGTGACTAAGCGTGAAGAAGTAGCAAACATACACAATCATAAACTTTCGCATTTATAATATTAGTAGGATTATAAATGGCAAAGTGTGATTTTGTATTTCGTACTCTAATGAAACAACCAAACGACTTGATTCTTGGCATAGGTATGGTAGATGGAAAGTAAATTAGGCTATCTTTGGTCTTAGAAAAACAAACATTTCGAAAACACGAGTTTTGAATTCCGAAATACGAGTGAAGCTGCGTGCAAAAGCTTTATGGAAAGTTACTATTAACCACTTATAGCAAATGTAATCTCTTTCAGTAGATCTGTTCATTTCTTTTAAAGAAAAGTATATAAAATTAAAATATATAAAATTTTCGTGTCACAGTTTTCGTTGCCATACTCCTCCGAAACGGCTTGACCGATTTTGATGAAATTTTTTGTGCTTTTCCGGTATCTATGATGAACCTGTCAACATCTTTTTTTCATCCCCTTAAATGTTAGGGGCAATACAATCCTATTTTTTTTGGGTTAGCTAGTAAAATTGGCGTGTCTGTACATTTAATATTTTTGCAAAATAATCAATGTGTGCTAAGGAGCAGTAATAGAACACACACATGTTTTCTGTTTGTCTATTTTTACGCGCTAATCTCAGGAACTACTGGATGGATTTAAATAAATCCTTTTTTGTTTATTTGCTATTAGGTCTGGGCAACATATAAGATACTTTTTCTTTCCCAGGAATGCACGGTTCCCGCGTGATATACAAATTTTTGCGCAACGAAGTTGCAGGCACCAACTAGTATTTAATAAAGTATCTTCTTACCGGGCTAGTTCTCAAAATATTTTAGACTTAAAAGACGTTCAAAAATATTTCAAACTGTATTAAACTATGGAAAAAAGTAATGTGTGTTTAATTCCTAACTAAAAAAATATTTTAATTTTTTATGTTTTAATTACCTAACCTATATTCGTTACCCAATTAGGTGACTCGTTATAGATCGTATCCGACAGTGTTAGTAATGTCTATATCCAGAAGAGCCTCCGCGAACATGCCCTCAACTCGTGCAGGTACTTATTACCCGGGTACTTACATATTTTTCCATCAACTCATTACTTCGTCGACAGACACGTCACCTGCCAGTTTTTTCTTTTTTTTTTGTTAACTTGTAGTTAATTAATAACGCCTTGCAGCCACCATGTTCCTTGTCACACGTGAGCTTAACTATATAATTTCGTGTAAAATATGATGATGGCGTTCTGAATAGGCTACAATGTCGTCAATATATTGAAATTGACTGCTACCTCGATAGTATTATATTATCTTTATAAATAATTAATTTCATACTTTTGCCTCTCTTAAGTTTTTTTTCATAGCCCTACTACATTTGCATTTAGTAGTTAAAAGAAAGGACAAAAAGCCATTATAGCATCAACATTTTGGCATCATAATACATAATAATAATTGTCATGTTTATCGATCAGAACAAATCAATAACTTAAAAAAAATCTTGTCGCTCGACAGGAGCTGAGAATTTTGCAACCTACATTAAAACTCAAAACCTTTAAATACTAACTGGCTTACGCGGTTACGATCCCTAAATCAGAAATTTGATGCCTCCTGGCACTGAGATACCTATCTCACAATAAAATACAGCTTATGTTTATTATGTTGGTGTTGACAAAAATCTGATTAGGGTTAATCAGAAGATGAGATTTATCATGCAATATGATTCCTCTTACCGAGTTGAAAGCAAACTAAGTAATGCATATTTTTCGTATTTTAATCCCACGTAAAATGCAAAAAAGTTGGAGACGAAAATAATAATTTAGTAACATTTAAGATTAGTAAGGAACCATAAAGAAAATATGTATGTAAGTAGGAAGAAAATGTAAGTAGCCATATATTTTAATGACTGACTCTAAAATTATAGAAGACTGGAGTCTTTTTTGAAGTCTTCTATAAGCTTAGAGTCCATTTAATATGATATTCCTAGTTACATACATATTTTCTTTTAGGGTTCCTTTGACGCCTTTAATCGAAACTTTTATAATTTTAAACTTCATCAAAATATTTTGATATCATTAATTGAACCAACAAGCAAAATATTTGAATATTTAAAACAATCGAAATTACAAACAATTTTCTACCAATTATCGTCTTTAATTTTCAATGTATAAATACGACGGCGAGCGGGAAATTTGTGGAGGCGATGCGTTCGAAATTCAAACGTACGGTGTCGATACAGGAGCGAATGTTATTTAAATCGGGCCCCGAGCGGACCACACACGTCGAGCGGCGAGGCTTTAAAAAAGGAACGCACCAACCGCGCCGCCTTCGTTACCTCATCGTCGGTTTTTTTTTGAAGCTAGCTTTATACATAGGCCCCGCACGCCTCCTCCGAGTTGCCAGCTAAAAAATGTTATAAGCCGAATGATGTTGTCGTGGTCGTATTATTATAGTGTGGCGAGTTTTCGTCCGATATAAATTAGCCTGTTTTATTAGGTCCGGCCGCTTCTGATCCTCCGCCGTAGGTAGGTTAGTTTTTATAGTTTTTTAAATATCCACGAGAGAGGCTCTTTGAAGATTAGCTCGTTATCGGCCAGCAATAAAGTAGGTGAGGGTATAATGTTTTAGTCGCGGAGGTTCGGGGAAGACGGCCGATCGTCCGATAAGTTTGTATTGAGTAAACGTCCTTTTAATATGCGGTAACTCTACACGGGGCTCGGATGCCATATTTAATGCGATGATTTAGTTTTATTGAGTTGAGACGTTAATTGTTGATAATGCGGGCTTTTCGTACTCCGAATTTAAACGGGATTGTAACGACGGGTGCCGTATGTAATTTAAATCCATGTCGACTCATTTAACAAGACGCTTTGATTTTCATCATTTATTTATTTAGAGTTTATTAAATGTATGTTATGTAGTACAGGGATTTTATTAAAACTGACGGAATATCAAAGCAAAGTGCTTTGATACAAAGTTATTTATCCTCTGTAAACATTATTAATATTTTGATTAATGAGTTGATGTAATGTGTGGTACTCGAAAATAATATCATTATTAATTCCTCACAAAATACTTGTGTAAAATAGCTGCAGAATTTATATAAAGTTACCATAACAATTAAAAAGTAAACATAGCACATAGCAAGTATATTACTTGCTATGTTTACATGTCAGTACTCCGCAAAGAAGAATCCAGCTGCTTTGGCGCCGGGGGTGGGTAAATCACTGGTGGTGATAGGTCACAAAAAGTTATGACTTAGTTTTATAATACTTGCAATTTTTAGAAGGTAATAAACCACCTAGGTTTTGACACATATAATATATTATATATACTTAATTATTATATACATAAAAGTCCGAAGCGTAATGGACTGACATCAACAATAATGTTATATAAGTTGAATAAGAAGTTTGGATGAGATCCTAGGTACAAAAAACCTAATATAACGATTACAAACAAAGGATATGGGCGAAAAGCCTATAGATGTCCCTATTTTTAATAATAAAAAAAAAACCACCTAGGTTCTAAATATTTAGAACCTGGAACCATTCCAGAAGAGGGTCATGGGGGATCCGCCCTTGGTACTCAGTTTGGGCAGTTAATGCTATCTTCATATCTTCAGGCTTAACGGCCGTAAGAAGCGTTCCCCTTAACCTGAATCCGTCGGGAATTGGGTAGATATTTTAATGCACCGTGGTAAATGAAAGTTTTATATTCGGAAAGGATTTACAATGACGTTTATTTATTAACAACTTGATTCTTAAAGGACCAATAATCATTGCTAATTACTGACTAGATAATAAAATCCCAAAAAATATAACCTGAGGCGCGTTAGCCATAATTTTAATGCGAGCCTTTTTATAGCTAAAGAGGACATTCAAGATCACAGCATGAGGACCAAGTCGGTATGTCTTCAGCCATTAGTGTTCGATTCGTTGAAACCAACCAACTGAGTACTATTATAATGCCTAAGTATTTGCGCAGTAGGCGCAAAATACCAAAGATTGTCACGACGTAAGTACTTTAATTGAAATCTTGGTGTAAAAAGTAAGCTATATTATGTTAAAATATCTCTATAAGGTCATTTGTTTATATAATATAATCTTTGGTCCCCTTTCATATGCCAAAGGCAAAATTACTATTCAATTTGCGATGAGTCTCCTTATTTAACCGAATTAATCCAATTCGTAGTTCATAGTCCTTTATTTTCAGATTTCAAACTTGTTCAATTACATATAATTGAAAAACCGGTTTTAAGACCACTGGTAATAACTAAAGGTTGTTTAGTATTTTTTCTATTATTTTCGTATAATTAAATTCGAAAAGGAATTCGTATAAAAATATAATAAAAACTTTTTATACCAAAAGAATTATATCTATTTAACTCACTATGAAACAGAAACGTTATTTTCATCCGAAAGTACACAAATCTCGGTAATATTCGGCGTATTGGTCGGTAAAATTAATATTTTTTAAAAGCGGCTAATAAGGTAGAAAATATGAACTTATGCACTAAAAGATATGCGAATTAATAAAAAAATAACCTTATTCAAATGTGAAAAAGGGTTATAATTTACGGCGTAGTGTTGCTACACTCCTGTAATTGCGACGCGGCTCTTACCTGGCAACCCAGTAATTATCCTATTAGAAGGCGATGCACGCCAGTAATGGGATGAAATAAGTCGTATATTATCTGTTTATGTATCTGAAGCCAGTCTCGCTTTTTGTAGCTATAAAAATTCTGTAGTTTTATGGTTTTAGGTGAACTTCTCGATACCTCTAGTAGGGTACATTAAATTATTATTATTTGGAATGCAGTATTTCAGTGATGAAGATACTTTTTTTATACATAAAGGCGCCTTTTTTATACATATGGCCGCAACGGGCAGACAAAAAAAATATTTTTTTAATACTTTTAAGCCTTCAGCATCTGTAGTACCTGATATATTTTTACACAACAAGTATTAAATACATGATATGATAATTTTTAGTGAAAAATACATTTGTATAATAATCAAATTCTAGAACAAACTTTTTTTAAAAAACACACAAGTAATTAACAAACAAGCTGTAACGCCACTGTAGACTAAAATGTTTCGTAGCACTTAATTAGTTAACTGTTAATGTCTGTTAATTTTATAACTGTTTTGTTGTCAGTTTGGCTGGATTAATAAAATTATTTAAAATATTATAATACAACTTATTTAATTTTGCGAGAGACAAAAGTCACCCTTACAGTTTTTATCTTTGTGGCGACGCGTCATACGTTTGTTGTATATTACTGAAACAAGCGATACTCGATGGAGGTACAGGTAATGGTAGACCCATAGGGTCTCTCGGCATGCGGTCTCAATCACCTGAGCTATTATGTGCGCTGTCAAAATATTTTTACCTTTTTTACCCCTCATCCCAAATTGAAGATTCATCCTAAGCGTTTGATTCCTTTTAATTTCGCTTACGTCTTTTATCGGACATGGTATCTAAATTAAATAATGATTAGTGTTTATTTAAAAATCGGCCAAGTGCGAGTTGGACGCGCGCAAGAAGTGTTGTAATACGCCAGAGAGGAGATTAAAATTTTTACAAATAAGTATTTCTGTTGCCGTTAAAACAACGAATAATAAAAACACTATAAATTAAATATTTGAGTGGCTCTAGTATGACAAATATTTTTTTGCTATTTTGTTCTTTGATACTAAATTGATAAATTCAACACAGACAGGTTATCGGCAGCTTGGCTTAGTGGCTAGGACGCCGACTTAAGTTCGAAGCGGCTCGGGTTCGATTACTTCCATCTCATTTTTATTTTATAACTTTCTTTTGCGACGATCTCTGTGGCGCAGTTATTGAGCGCTTTGGTAGCTCACGCCGGGGGTAGCGGGTTCGAATCCCGCCGACGGAACAAAAAGTTTTTCAATGTTCCTGGGTCATGGATGTGTATTAAATATGTGTATTATGCAATAAAAATCTTAAATATGTGTATAGTATAAAAGTATTAAACATATTTCCCTTGTCTGGTACCTGTAACACAAGCCCCTTGGGTACTTAGCACGGGGCCAGATTGACGTGGTGTGAAGCGTCGTTAGATATTATTATTTTATAAATATTAACATTTCTTTTAAAAATTTTAAACTTTTTTATAAGCTTAAAACTTTCAGAAATACATTTTCCCGCTTTTTTACTGTACTGTTCAGTACCTTTCGTGCGTGAGTCCAACTCGCACCTGGCCGGTTTTTTAGTAGTATCTGTTGTTTTAGCGGCAACAAAAATACATAATACGTGAAATTTCCATCTCTCTAGGTTTATTATTACCGTTTCTGAGATATAGCCTGGAGAGAAACAGACGGACAGAAAGACAAACAGACAGACGGACAGTTATCGAAGTCTTTTATCTTAGTAATAGTGTCCTGTTTTCACCTTTTAGGTACGGAACCCTAAAAAAAAGATAGTGGAAATGATCAAGCATGTGGAAATGATAAAATGTGCTAAGGAGGAGTTAAAGTCTAAATAAAATGACCATGCGCGTCTAGGACAGTTTTTTGTGCTAAATTATATATTTAATATTGTTTTTAATACTATATTAATTGAGGTTGTCAAATATATATCTATATTAGACATTATAGTATAGATAATAATAGAACGGTAAAATTGGAGTGTCTGTATATTTAATATTTTTACAAAATAACCAATGTGGGGGTGCTAAGGAATAGTAATAGAAGACATATCGACCAAAAAAGTTGTCTGTTTGGCTGTTTACTGTTCGTCCGCGCTAATCTCAGGAACTACTCGACGGATTTGGATAAATCTTTTTTTGTTTAATAGCTATCAGGTCTGGGCAACATATAGGATACTTTTTATCCCGGGAAAAAGTACGGTTCCCGAGTGATATACCAATTTTTGTGCAACGAAGTTGCAGGCACCAACTGGTAAAGTAATATGTTGTGAGGTTTTACGCAAGATATTAATATCTACATAATCTTTACACCTGCACTCTGTAGGTAAATCTGTATTTCAAAATGTCGTCGCTTATGAATATTAATGTAACCCCATTTACATAATAGCTCTAATCATCGTGGTATAAAGTGGCAAATCAAAATGGATGCCTGCTGCATAATAAATACATCAATTATACAATATCTTAGAGATTTACTGGCTGTCACGTTTATGAGCTAATCAATGTGTTAAGTGAAATAAAATTCTGCTGCAATATAATTTAATAAAATCTATTTAATAGACATACATTTGTTTTGTATTATATAATGATTATTGTTGAGTAATAATCAATATATGGAGCTATAACATCGCGTAGAGTATGAGTAAAGTATACGTAGTAGTAATTCATCTTCACAGAAATGGATCGCGAGCGGCTTGCATGTGTGCACCGTAGTATCTTTGTGCCGCCGCACGCTACAAAGTTGTAAGCATACTAGCGCGGTCGGTGTTTAATCACGCTTAGATTTGTTTATGTTCCCGTGTAACGCCGTATAGAAACTATATGGCACACATATGCCAGTTGCGCGCGATCCTTTACTATAAAGATGAACTACTTAATTTTATATACTCTGGGATGGACATTACTTGAAGGTAGTTAAGTAGAAAGGGTTCAATCCCATTCTAATTCTAGGGAGGTTGAGTAGTTTTTGCTAAACTACGTGCAACTGATTATACGTCGAGCGAGCGTTAAATTAATATTTTTAGGTCGTATTATTTTTAGCACATGTTTTACTTAATTAAAGTAGCGTTTTAATGATGTCCATTTATGTAATTCAATGAGCTAAGCTAAAATACATTGTCTTTTATTTAATATTTATTTAATTTAATAATTTACATTGTCTTTTATTTTAAAAGTAATAAATCAAAACGTTTCCGCACTTTTACAGTCTTTTTGTTTGATTGTTTACAAATAATTGTATTGTGTTAAAGCCAATCTGAATATAAACAACGTGGCACGCGTAAAACAGTAGTGGGCACTTGAAGCCTTTATTGTGCAGAACAATACCACAAACTTGCTATTGAAAAAAGGACGAGTCAATTTTCAACGGTGTAAACACTGGCATTGTCTATGCCGGATGACGTGTGGGACAATTCTTTTTTTTTTAGGATCTGTCACTGTTAATGTCAATATTTTGGCGTATTAGTGACGCTGTTGGCGGGAGATAACAGGATGAAGGCGCATTAGCAATGCTTGGAGTCTGCTGGGTTCTGTATAATATTCTTGTGCCCATTTCAAAATGATTATTGAATTTGAAATATGTTTTAAGGAAAGGATTAATTATCAATTTTCGATTGTTTCAAACGGAAATCTAGTGGTACCTACATATTAAATTATTTTGTATTGTACTTTCCCAAAAAATTTACATCATGTCTACATTTTTCATTATATTTTCCTAACGTAATGTTAAAAGTATATACATACATACTTGTGTCGTTCAAAGGGTTAATCATTAAAAAAAGGTTTTTAACTAGTTAACCGTTTGAACACGTTTTTTGACTTCACAAACGCTTAAATATTTGATTCGAAATTTAAATTGAGCACGGAACTCCGATATTCACCGCGTGGAATACTCAAATACCAATTACGTTACGGTCGCGTCTAATGTATTCTAACAAAATCGTCTTAGATTTTCTTACAAAGTTAACAAATTTTTACGTGCAGCAAGCAGAAGCAATTTTACCTGTATCTAAGGTTGAATTTCCTTAAGTAAGTGGCAACAAACATTTATTTTGTAAACTTCGCGGTAAATTGATTATTGCAATGTTGTCCACATTGTCACAGGTATGAAATTATATTGTTCCTCAGTTTCATTATTCGGTTACAATAGTTTTTTTCGTAGTACAAGAACAGTATTTTTGGTCAGAATTATTTTGGTTTGAGATATATCATGTTAGACGTTGGAATTAACGTCGCGAATCGTATCAGGTGTATTTAAATAAGGGCTTAATATTTTGATACTTTATAAATACGTGTACATTGTACATACATATATTTATATATAAAAAATACGCGGAAGATTTTGCCACAAAAACTGATCGTACATACATTCAGTCAGGACGGTATGAATATATAAGACTTTAATACACAACATAAAAACATAGAAATTTTAAACGTAGAAGAAAATCTTTAAGGTTGAGAATAAATTTACCACTTTATGGAACCCATTAACCAATACGTTCATTGTTAAGCCGTAAAACCCGTATTGATTAACAAAAAACAATTATAGAATAAACAAACAAAACAACCAATATAACCTGATCCTCCTCACCTCTTTCTCACCTAACTCTTTAGAGTTTAGATTAACAAGGGAAACCTGCGGGCAACTAAAAGCTTTCATGAAACTGGTTGTGCGAGCGAGATCGAGCATCTCCAGCGATATGGGTCACCGCGAGTGCTAGAAAGAGAAGACCGTATTTCTACCGTAGCGAGTGCTACGGCAAGGTAATGTCATTGGTCGATATCCGCTACGCAGAGGGCGTCACCGTCGGCTTCCCGCCATAAATTGAGTTGTTGGCACATTAATAAGTTGTTTTTTTTTACTTGCAACACCGCGAAATTATAAGCCGTGTGTAATTATTGTTATGCCGGTTTAATGAGCTACGTGTGTGGTCTTACCTTTAATTGGTCGGTCCGTCGGATAGGTATTTATATATTGTTTATATTGACGAAATTTTATTAGCAGCTATATCGTAAAGATTAGAACTCGTTTCTGTTTGTTATTCCTATGTTTTGTATGTTCGATTTATTTTCGTTTATTATGCAGTTCTAAGAAACATCAAATGGGAAATAAAAAACCTGATGATGCATAAGAATTTTCTAGTATAAGTAATGAATTTAATGAATTTATATCTCCTGCATTTAAGTTAGCTGTATATTAAACGGCCATATAATTTGTTTTTTCAATAATAATGATTGGGTGTGTCATACAAATTAAGAAAATACTACATTATGTGAAATGTTTATCTAATTTTTCAAGCATTTACTGACTTTTGGAGAATGTTATTAGCTCAAACAAATTTCAAACAAAATTAGTATTGGCGTATCGGAGTAGTTTGGCAAGCAGCATTATTGGTCATGGGATAGTCGTAGTGCATCTCGACAAAACTCCGTAAAACCTTTGATATTAAAAATGCGAAAGTAACTATGTTACGAAGTCTATTGCTTTCACACTTAAACCACACTGGACCGATTCTTATATTGTTGTACCAACAAAAATACTTTGAGTCCCGGGAAAGTACATATGATAATTTGATCCAGAAAAAATCTACGGTCCCACGAAGTATACAAATTTTCGCGCAACAAAGTTGCGGTCATCATCTAGTAATATTATCTGTATACGCGAGCGGAAAACTTTGTTCTTACGAAAGAGGTGGGTGTAAAAGCATCAAATTTCTCCTTGTTATAGTTATTATGGAGGAGAAGCGTGGAATACTATTATTATTTAAAAAAAACTTTAATCTTGCATATTTTTAATAAATTAAACACTACGCACACTACAATATTTTGAAATGACATGATAATCACACACAAAATACTCTTTGGTTTATGGTTGAAATTTCTGATTTTTTAAATATTTTAATGGCCTGGTAACGAGACCTTTATGCCAGATTGAAGTTTGTGATTGAATTAAGAAATATTTATAGTCGAAATTCGACTACAAGGTGAGTCTGTCTCTAGTAATATTTATTATAGATAGCAAGAGTTCTCAACTGCTAGGTTATAATACTACCCGAAATATGTCCCGATAATTTTTAAATATCTTATTAGTTATTTATATATATTTATTGTTTTGAATCCGCTACATCGGCGCAGTCGTTCTCAAGCTTAAGCGAGACTAGCATAGTTTTTATTTTATTAATTATATTTTGTTTGTAGAACTTAGGCAAAATTCTAGGGTATTATATTAAAGCAGGATTTTTTGTTAAAAGAAGCATATATGTAAAATGTATACCTGTATGTATATACATACCACATGGTAATAAACAGAACACAAAACCCAGTTTATTGTATTTCTTGTTGTACATCGGTATAATAAATGTGACATCTTTTATTGCGGCGTAGAAAAATTGATGATGAATAAATAGGAATAAATAAATGTATTAAGTATATTGAGAAATTATGACAACTATAAAATAGGGACGGACGGGAGTCGTGCGTTTTTTGTTTTGCAATATTAACATCTATAGAGTCCTGTCGTCACCACGAATGCTCAATTGTGAGAATAACTTGGATATATGTCTATGTAACTGGTGATAAATTACAGGTTACACTGAAAAAATGGTGATGGATTTATACATCGCACTTTTGGCATTATATGTGCTTAAAGTTTTCATATGAGTTTCTGGCCTTGCACTTCTTGCAGTCTTATCGAAAATGTGGAATGTTGTTCTTTCATTCATATCGGCGGTTAGTTAATGTAAATTAAGTACTTAATAACACAACATTAAACTTTTATCAAATTTATTTTAAGCAATATATTTAAGTATCCCGGTGAACGGGTGACCTTCGTATCGCTTCCATTCTAATATAACTTTTCGTGGACTTTAACGAACATTTCAATCCCAATCGGGTCATCCGTTGTTGAAGTTTAGCCAAAGTAATAAGATTTTACCTTTTTTATAATTTCTTCGAGATGATGCCCACAACTCCGTTGCGCTACAATTCGTTTATCACGCGGGAATTGTACATTTTTCCGGGATAAAAAATATCCTACGTCATTCTCCGAGACTCAAAATGTCTCCATTACAAATTTCAGCAAAATTAGTTTAGCGATTTGAGCATAAAGAGTTAACAGACAGACAAACTTTCGTATTGATAATATTAGTATGGAAGTATGGATAGATAGGACATTTAAATCATAAGATATTTAATGTTAAAAAATAACATGCGTAAAAATTACATACAGGGTTAGGCTTATGACAAAACCACCCGATAAATACACGAAATTGAAACAAAAAACAAACACAATGCAGTATTGCAATATTGAAAGTAATTATAAAAATAACGTAAAATATACTGTCAAATTGATATTCTTCCCTTTTGGAAGTCGGTGAAAAATATATTTTCTTACAAAGATAGGCCTACACAGGCTTGTTAAGAAAACGTCAATTAGGCACAATAACAAGCACATCGCACAGTAATAATATTAATATGCGTGTCTGGTACGTTGATAGAGATCTATACTAACACTTATGGAAGAGGCACTACATAAATAAAGTTATTATTGCATTAGATATGTATCTCTTTAGATCTAGATAACAGATGTTTTACTTAGTACTTTTTCATTAACCATGGATTCTTGAGATATCTTGAGAGCACCTTATTAAGGCCCAAAATTATTTTCAGTGCTTAATACTAAGAGCATGATCAAAAAATTTGGCCTTAAAAATCCGGATTGTTCTTTTTATTTGCCTTAATTGTAAATTATAGATTATTATATCAAGTGATCTGTTAGATACAAGTATTGTTTATTTAAATTATTGTTATATTTTTTTTTAATTTTAAGTAAGTAACACCCCAAACTGTTCTTTGAGTAAGGAAACCATTGTTTGTCATACGGTCGTCCACCGAAAGAGCGTTAAATATCTTAAGGTGTGAGAGGTCGTCAAAATGCCAGGGGCTTAGCTAAAACTTAATCATTTTGGTTTCTTTTTAGAATCGCCAAAAATATGGAAATTACATAAGGCGCAACGAACGTTTATGTCATTCACATATATTTTTGTTGGCGATTCTACAAAGAAACGAAAACGTTCAGGTCTTGGCTAACCCCCCTGGTTATTGAAAAATGGAATATCAAAGATAAGTTACTAGAGTTTACTAGTACTTATCAAGGGATCAAGAGGCCGGCATCAAAATAGGGATTGTGCATGATTTTTAACTCTTTGTTTAAATAAATCTATCGTTATTGAAGAACGATGTAGTCCAATTAGTTTTTTTATAATATTAAAAATAACAAAGTTATAAGCTTTTTAAGTAGAAAGAGAGATCCGATATTACCTGTGACGTCAAAGTCTACAAGCTGCATACAAAGTTTATACTAAATTAAGTTTTGACAGAAAGAGATGGGTAGAAAACTTAAATCGCTAATATCTTACTCACTTTTCATCAGAAATCTGAGATCTTTTGTTATTCTGTATATCTTTTAGCCGACTATCATAATAATTTGCATTTGATAAATTTTGTTATCGAATATTTCCTATTGTCCAGGATTTAATGATTCCTTTCTAAATTTCTGCTCAAACACTTTAAAACCTGGGATCCTACAGACGACGTCGATTTTAACTTTTCAATGGAGGTAATGAAAAAACTGTCATATAAATAACCATCGATTGGGGCACGTCGTAAAGCTGGCCCCATGAAGTATCAATTCGTTGAAACTTAAACGGGATAAGGTAAAATTTATAATTAAAGAAAAAGAATAACGAAGAGGCATTCAATTAATACGGCTGTGTCAGTTACGCGGAGACGATGTCATTACTGTTAAGGTTGACGCAGACGTGGCTCACAGATTTATTAACAATATTTTACTCCAAAATATTACAAAAAAAGTTACTTCGTGGATCATTCACAAGACATCGCTGATGAATATAATAAAAGTTTTTTTCACGTTTGCCGTGTCATTTTTTTAATAAATTAAAGAGTATTTATAACACAACCAGAAAGCTTGCTAGCAAGCTGCTCTTTACGTATCACAAAATTGGGCAAATACTCGTATTAAAATATTTTTTTTAATATTATAGTGTAACTATGGTTACTGCCGCCGGCGCGGCGCTGCTACGATTCGTAGGCCATAGCCGTAGCAGTCCGTAGCATTTAATTATAAATAGTAAAAAAACATGTAAAAAATTATTACAACAATTATATTTGAATATTTGACGTCATTGTTCCTGCACTGTATATATAGAACCTTCCCTTATTTCTTTCACTAGCTTATTAGCTTCGCTCGCATAAAATTTGAAAATCGCGTAAAATAACCTTTTTGGTTGATTATTTACACCCCTTGCCAGAAAATCTTACATTACACTATTTTTTTTTGAAAATAAAATTAATATAGCTATATATGGATAATGGAGATTTCGAATGGTCAAAAGATTTTTAAAACCGGTATAGTGGTTTTTGAGGCATTCAATAAACCAAAGTTTTCCTCTTTATATTATTAGTGTAAACATACTATTAAAATACTAAAAAACTTTTTAATTGTAAAACTATGGCTGTCTAAATTACTGACAAATTACTCCTTTGTAGCAGGGTATTTTTTTTAATTAATAATAAGGACTAATAATACTTTATTGAAACCAATATAACATCTGATGTGATGATACATATTTCGCGTGTTACAGTAAAAAGAAATATAGGCAAAACACTTTTTATTTCTGAAAACCGGCACCTAAATAGAACATCAAACCAAATACGAATTCCGTAGACAATTCCTTACAAGAAAAATTAAAATAGTCGCACGGGAATGTGCGCTCCGCCTAAACGGTTTTTCGGAATCAATTAAAAAAACAGTTTTAAATCACTCCCCAAAATCCAGTCGGCCCCGTCTAAACCTGTAATTATCACGCCAACAAAAAAAATAACATTCGGTCGGCCATCTTGCCTGGAACGGCTCGGAGGTTTAAAAACTTAATTTTATACGTCGTTTGTTCGAATCATTTTTGTGGGGATATAGTAATCAGGCGCGACTGGTTTCGCCCCCGACTCCGTCCGTAATGGCGGACCACACAATAAAGTGTGGCGGATCTATTTTTTCGTTATTTTAGAAGCCCTTTGTGTGCGTTTTTCAAACTGAATTCATTGAAAATATTATAAAGTATAATATGTCAGAGTTTTCAATATTACGTAACAGTACATCTATTGTTACGTAATATTGAAAACTCTGAACTGATTAAGGCAATTATTTGCATTATTTAAGAATCACAATATTTTTTTATAATACCTTGTAGACAGCGTTAGCTATAAAGAACAACTAAATAAAATTTTGATAGTATTTCAGGATGATGATAATGACTTTTAAAATTATTCAAAAAATCTGCAAATTACAAAAAAAGTATATAATTAAGGCCTCTAAAAATTTTGTGGTAATTATTATAAACGTATAACCTTTGCACCAAATCAATCATAAATGCTTGGAAAAACTTTGTAAAACTCATTATATTCAAACTACTAAGAAAGAGCGAAAATAATTAATATAAAGTAATTAGTTAAAATTAAAACAAATTAAAAATGTGTGAAAAATATTTGTAGCCACTAAAAATTCTAGAAATTAAGTAATTAGGTATCTCGTACATAATTTATGTAGACGGAAAGTAAGCGTGTGTGTATGTTCGTTACCTCATTAGGTTCAGTCATCGACTTCTGAACAGAGTTTTATCACTTTTAACATTATACGTGGTAGGTTCTAGAATATGGATACAATCGAAAAAAGTAAAATGGCTACTTCCCGTGGGATATGGAAATAACCTATAGGTAAACGATAATGCCGCGAGAAAAGTTAGATATAAATAATTAATATTAGAGTTAGTTTTTACTTCCATATGGCTATTAAATTTAAATGCCAAAAATTTTACACTATTATTATAAGCGCAATTAAAAATATTTTTTCCCTAACAATAATTATCTTTATATCGTGTTATATTTTTAATTATTAATTAATTTAATGTCAGAGGTTTGTAGAACATAATTAAGTTTTTTAATTGTATTTTATTTAAACGTTTTGTAATGTTTTAATAATTATATATTTGTAACCATTATAATGATAACACGTAAACGGATATTTAATTAAACGAAGTATTAATTTGAATAGAAATAAAACGCTTTTTATTCTAGATATGAATTAATTATCATGATAATGCAATTAATAAATATATTAATTAAACCAAGAACAAAGAAGTGCGTGAGTAAAAGTCTTTTAGAAAATTGATAATTAAGAAAATTATGCTTGAGGCCAATTTATTTATAATGAGCTTAAAAACTGTTATCTTATTTCTTAGAATTCTTAACTTTTTGTGATTTGCAGCACCGGAGCTAATCAAGCATCGTCTTTACAGAAAAGTTGATCTTTTTTTATTACTTAAACTTTCCTAACAGTGATTATTCATAATTAATTACTATTCATAATTTATTATTTTTTAATAACGTTCTTCACAAAATTTTGGCTACATTTTTAATCGATTATTATGTTATTATGTAATAAGCCTATAAGGAGCTGCAGCACCGCAAGGGATAAAAATTTATAAAAAAAGAAACTTTGAGTATATACAAATTTTTTCCTTGACAAACCTTGTAACTTACCGATTCCATTATCTAGCTGGTATTTTAATTTGAAATAATGTTTCGGGTTCAAAAGCGTCCATAAGCGCAAAAATCCGGGAGTTTTTAAAATGATAGTTATGGCTTCTTCCACTTACATCTTTAATTCGCTCAAGATTGGCGGTATGGCTTATTAACTTTCCGTCAAAAGATAAATCTATATGATAAATCATTTCCATACAAAATGCGAATGTCAACAAAGTGTTGTATTGTATATTCTTTTTTTAAAGATTGACAATCTTGGTTTGTATAGAAATTTGACACAGGGTTAATGAAGTTTACCGCCAATCTTGAGCAAATGCATAATATTAAGATGTATCATCTATAGTATTTCAACAATAACAATAATTAAAGAGAATGTCAATTATCTTTAATTATTGTTATCACACACAATTTAAAAATGTTTGATTTTAATGCTTCAGGTACATTGCTTAAGCTCTAGCTAGAATTATACGTCCTTTCGTAAGAGTTGTTCGGTAGTAGTTATCTAGTAAATAGCAAAGATTTTATCATTAGTACATAAAAACTTTAAAAGATGTCATCGGGCCCATAGTAATATTTTTTACAATTTTAAAAAAGATATTACGACCTCTACGTAGAGCGTACCAAAAAAAACCAAAAACTGACGTCCCTAAAATATAATTTACCTCAACATAATATATTCGACCAGAATTACGACCCGATTAATACATTTATAATGCCTACATCTCTTTCTTTCTCATGGGATTATTCGTTTGTCTCTTTCTAATGTCATTTTGAAAATGGAACACTGCGTGAGCGCATGAAATTAGTCCCGCTTTTTCATCTCCAGCCGCGCTCGATTTGAATTTGGAAGCTTTTTATTTTTTTATCGGTGCCGAAGGACGTTGAAAGCGGCCATATTGGTTGTTTTTTTTAATTATCAATGTTTCAAAGGAACATGCTTTAAGCTGCCAGTATTTTTTTGGTAAAATTTATATTTTTCGATAGAATGTCGTTTGTGTAAATTGCATCTGTTCGGTCAACAATAAGTACAGAGTGTCTCTTTTTAGAATTAATAATATTTCTTTTCAACCTTTTTCAATCACAAAATGTTGGCAAATCATGTTATAGTATACTACTACTACTTAGAGATTGTAAGCGTTACCAAAATTATGAAATCCATCTTGAGTTAAATTTTAGCAATAAACCTTAGGCAACGAAAATCAGAACAATGTTGCCAATCAAATTGTATTACGCTGGGCTCAACACATGTTAGTCGGATCGCTATAATTTTAGTTTGTTACATTCATAGTAGAATTGCGAAACCTCCTTCCTTTTGGAAGTCGTTAAAAAAGTAACCTCTTTCGAAACGACGTTACTTGGTAATTTTGAGTCTAAATTTAATACATACGATATTGTAGCAGCCTGTATAGCGTCCGAGATATATATTATGTCGACCTTTTTCCTAATTTCGTTTAGATTATTACGTTTTGTCTCCACCGCGGCGGGCACGGAGCAGGTGAGTTTTTATGCGACTTTTATTACCTCCTGTTTGGGTTTCTATGAGTTTCTCGAACCCTTAATTATGAAAGTAATTTGTAAAGTTTTCTTATGCCTTCCGTTGCGACCCCTAATAGCAGTAACGATTTAAACAAGTTCAATTTATGCAGCAATATTACAATTTGGGCAAGGTCAATTTGTATATGAAAGTTAGCGCCGCGCAGCGCGGACGTGAATTTTCATAATCGCAGTTTAAAATTATTAATTACTGCGCATGATGATATTAGCATTCATATTTTTAACAAGTACGATTAATTTAATTACTGCTTATGGTCATTTAGCAATGAATTATTAATGCTAAGGCTTTTTTTGCTAAGACAAATCCAGTCTAAAGGGAACACGCTGAAAACGCTCAGGGTAGTAAAATAGGCGTAGTCTGAAAACGCCATATTGTGCTGTCAAGTTGCGATTAATTCCCGTTCCCCGTAGATCTGATCTATGGATCTATAGATCTGTAAAGCAATTACTAAATAAACACGGTTTCAGGGCGCGCCGGGGCGGGCGGTGCATTAGCGGCCTTTGTGAACACACCTGGCCTATCCCATGACCGGTGACCATGATTTGGGAAAAAATAAGTAAGCCACATTCAGAATTTTAAAAAATTCTTAGTAGAAATTTTGGCGAAAATTGTATTGAGCTAATGTCAACATCTTCATTAATTTAAGATTAAGCCGTGTTTAAGCCCTATTTCTGTGCTAATATTGTAAATGCCAATGGGATAGCCCATGTCTTTCCCCGGGACTCTAAGTAATTACCTAATATTATCTATATACCTTAATTGCTAATCAGGTAACAGACAGGAAAACTTTCTAATTTATTATATTAGTATAATAAACAATGGTTTTGCATTTTGGATCGATCGGACCACATAATCGCGTTATTCCATACTAACTTTTAAACACCCTGTAGGGAATGTATGTGTAAATGTGCGAGTGTCAGCAGTTTTATGTCTGGAAGACGATGTATGTTTGTGGCGACAGGCAGTTACTGCGTGAGGCCTGGCCCGTATGTTCATTTGTCTAGTTTCGGGATAATAAAAGGCCAAATTTATTATAAAGTATTTGTTTTAATGTACGCAAGCCCAAAGAACTAATGTGTGACTAGAGGACTCATACAACCCTTTTTACTCCATTAGGAGACGAATTTTAAAAAATCGCTTATTATTAGAAATTTAATTTTTCTATGATCAGTGGTTTAGGCTGTACGTTTATTCCTAAATACATATAGTTCAGGACAAAGGATTTTACATAATGATATAGATGAACTAATGAGTTCTCTGAGAACGTGCATTTGTCACCTTTTTACGCTCAGCTATTTGAGCTTATTTTATAAATTTTGATTTATATAAAAACTTTACTGCTAAACGATACTTTACCACCAAAAAATTCAGGGTTTCTGTGCGATAAAAATGCTATTGCTAGGAAATTATGGGAAAAATTTAAGGCCTGTTGCATCTCTTCCCGACAAAAGACATACATTCACAACTTATCTGACAGATGAAGTATTGAAAATCTGTAGAATAATATGTGGATAACCTATGCGACACATGCCAGAAAGTGGTAAAACAGCCCCTCAGTACCTACGCAATACATTTTACAGTCCGCAACTATCGTGGTCACCCGAGTCCCATCCCTTAGCGGTGAAATCATATTTTGTGATACCAAAAACATTTTTCTTTATAAATGCCGTGGGTGTATTTACTTCCCGTAGTTACTTTTGTTCATTCCGTAGGTTGTATTTAATTGACTGTTGAAAAACAAAACCTATTGATGTAAAAGTCTCTGAAATGTTATTAATAACCGTTGTTCAAAACTAGGGCGATCTTAATATCAAATATTATTTAGAATGTTGTTTAAGTCGTTAGTTTTAATAAAGTTAATATTTTGATGAAATTATTTTTTACTAGAGGTCGTCCTGTGGTTGAAGTTCGACCATCAATATTTAAATCCAAAGTGTAGAGGTGCTATAAGAAATGAAAACAATCACAGACTTCAATTTGGCATAAAGGTCTCGTCACCATAGGCCATTTAATTTTATGAAAAGAAATAACAAACTTTAACCATAAACAAAAGAGTATTTTATGTATGCTTATCGTCGCATGTCAAAATATTGTAGTACGCGTGCGTTATTTATTAAAAATATCCAAGATTAAAGCATATTTTATAATATATTGGTGTTCCACGCTCCTCCTCTATATCAACTATAACTGGGTGAAATTTTGTGCTTATACATCTACGCGTCTTTCGTAAAAAGGGGTACAAAGTTTTCCGCTCGCGTATTAACTATTAATATATAGATTATCAAAGAAAGAAATTAACTTTATTTGGTAAAACATACATTCAGAGTAAAAAAAATAAAAACATTTCAATATAAGGTGTTACCAAATTGGCCCCTACTCAGCATGTGTTGCAAACAGTTTACAACGCTGGTTTTCAGTTAATTTTTAAGTTAATTAGTAGTTATGCATCGAATAAGCAGCCCACACAGAAGCCATCAAAACGTTGCAAACTCTTGCGCACCGGTTTGTCGGGCAGCATTCCCTAGACGCAGCATGACATAAATTACGTCAGAGTATTTTGTCAATGATATTCAGAGGGCAAGCGAGCAGATGGGTTACCTGATAGAAAGCAACTGCCGTCGCCCATGGACACTCGCGACTTCGAAGAGTCGAAGAGTCGCTGCCTGCCTTTATGAGGGAAAAGGAATAGGTATAGGGGATTAGTGAAGTCGGGCCACAGGTAAACTCAAAATCAACAACACTTTATTGCTCACAATAATTACAATAAAATATAGATAATATAAGCTGAAATTACAAAACCGTTTATTAATTATGTGGACAAAGGCGGTCTTATCGCTAAAAACGATTTTTTTCAGACAACCTTTGTGTTATAATGAAGAACTTTAATAATACCGGAAATAATAAGAATAGATTATATATCGTCGCTACGCGTGCGAATCCGCGTTAGAGCAACTCGCAAATACCGCGTATTTGCTTTTTGATGAGCAAAAAAAAAACGTAATATTTCGGGTCTTTTAATTCAGTTTCGATAGCACAACATTACAACCTAACCTTTTAATTGGATAATTCAAATCAGGCGAGGTCTAATATCAGTCATTAGGCGTTTAGAGTCGGCTGGCGCTATATTTGAATTTTGCGCGTTTTGCTGTTACGCGATATTTACACACTGCTCTAACGCGCAGCGACGATATATGAATAATAAGAAATTTCCAAATCGCCCCCAACTGGCAGAGTACCGAGCAAACTAATAGCATTGCCCCGTTGGATGGCAATTGCTATCCGTTGTGCCAGGTAG
>JAOTAV010000011.1:574138-588451 GCA_026546445.1 Cyclargus thomasi
AAAAATACCACGCACTAAGCTGATCTCCATTAAAGTATCCCTCTTAAGACCTAAGTTCCCGGGAAGGGATAAAGGGATGTTTTTTTTTTCAATCCAATTTCTTTATTTGCAAAATGTGTGTTAGTACACATGTTATACGATTGGAGAAAAGTTACATCACATTTGCCCAGTTGGACATGCAAATGTTAATATTATGAAATAAACAATTTTATTCTCGATTATATTAAATACAAGAAATATATATTTTAATCAGAGTATTATAAGAAGTCAATGTTTGTATATGCCAGGTATATAAACAATTGTCAATAATTAGACATAATAAAATAAATATATTAATCATTTATTTATTTTTATTTATTAAATTTTTCCCTATGAACTGACGACTACGTTTGATATAAGCCTGTGGAAGATTTTAGATCAACCACCTTAGGGCTCATACACAAAGCTATGAATTGGAATCACATCATAATGTATTTTTATTATAAGTCTTGCCACAGATATACGTTTTGATGCGAATTCGCAGTTTTGTGTAGGAGCGTTTATTATTACGCCACTGTCCGTGACTAGTCTTCAGACTTTGATAACAAAATGACAGATATAGACTAGAGCTATGGTATAACCTCCCCACCGTGCTCCACTGTTGACAGTTGGACACAGATAATTTTCCAGGAAGCAGTATGCGGTTCAGGTCACATGTATTTATGCTTAGTGTATGCGGGTTGTGAAACTTTTATGCACTTTTATTTCAATGAAGTGAAAACAATAGCATTGTGTATTTTTTTTTAATGTAATTCATGTTGCGTTCATAAAAAAAAAGAAAGATTTTTTTTTATATAAACATAAGATTAGGGGGCAAAAGAGCAAACAGGTGACCCGCTGCCCATGGCCTTTGAAGGAAATACCACTGACTACACAAAAGTGCGTACGTAAAAGTAAAAGTCGTATCTAATAACCGAAATTATAATATAATGTGCTTAACCATCAAATTGCAAATGCCTTTTTAGGCATTAGCTTATGGTGTTTTAATTGTATTTATTCCGTGGAATTTTAAAAGCAATAGTAACATTTTAAGAGTTTGTACCAAGAGTACCTAAGGATAGCAATGTATAAAAATCCAGGATATGCTCAGTTACGGAAAGCAGCTATTGAAATGAAAATAAAATACCAAAAAACTCTAATAATATCACGATCACAAACATACTAAAATATTACAGTCTAGCGGTATTCACAATTAAACGGTGACACTAAGTAACCCGTCTACAAAATAGCACGAACCCCATTACAGGGGCGCTAAAACTTTAATTATACAACTTTATGTAACGTTTTTTTTTCGCCCCCTAACTTCGGAATCGAACGAATTCCCGATTCGCGATGCCGCCGCAAAAATTTCAATAAAACTCCCCGTCACTCCATTTGAAAATGTGTCAAGGGGTGTTAGATTAAATTCGAGTCTTGGGGGATCCGTTTCACAGATAAAAGAACTCGCGTATCTTTGTTTATTGAGAGATTCCAGTTTATAAATAAAAGATAATAGTTTATTGAATGTCTTTAAGAACAATATGCTAAGGGTTAGGACTTAGGTCACACAGAAATAGAACGTAACAAGAAAAAATTGAGAGCAACAGCAAGGGGAGATTTACTGTATTTTAACTTTTAAACCAAAGTAACTTTGTTTATTAATAATAATAATTTTGTTCTAATTTTTTGACTCACTCAAAATGGTTTTGTTTCAAAGATTCAGGTTTATCTAAAACAACATAATTAAGTCCTCTTTCCTATTTGTAGTATTTAAGCACCTTAAATTTACTTACACTGTTGTAAATGTGATATTTTGTGAACATTTCTTATTCTTTCACAAGCGAAGAAAGAACAAAAGAAGAACCTTTGTTCTTCTTTCTTCCAAGAGCGAGTCGTATTCCCCCAAAAATCGTTCCACAGCACACAAACTCTCGTTCCCTTATAAATTCCCAACAAAATGCCATCTCTATCATCTTAAATTCTGCGTAATAAGTTATGAAACTTAAAATAGTGTGACATTTTAAAAACAATTAAAGTCATATTACAAAATGATAAATACATATTAAGGTATAATTGATAAACCTAACATATAAAAGAGCAAATAAAAAACAAGTATTCCCAAAAAGTTTTTTAATCCATATTACTTTTACCAATATTTCGACTAATACTGCTACATTGCACAATAAATAACTTAAATATATTATTAATTATTATTAGTAGCCCTAATTATTATTTACATTATTAATTTATACAGAGAGAAAATCTACAAAACGTAAAAACAACATCAAATATTCAAAAATTATTTAAAATCAATGGCAAGATTATGGACAGTTAGAAAAGTTATAAAGCAAAAACGTGGGGCCCTTAGATCTGTAATGAAATAATTATGCTGATGACTTTTCAATCATAATGAATTTCAATGAAAACAATTTATTACGAACCTGGGTTTCTGGCATATACGTAAGTTTCGTAGTTTATAGATCAAGTTAAAATGACCATATTTTGTATATAAAGCTTCTTTCTAATATTTTAATAATCTAATGAAATCTACATAATTACAAATTTTACAATTAGATTTTTTTAAACATCTTGCCTCTTGCATTACTTGAATTTTGAGCTCAAGAAACCTTTACTTTTTGATTTATTTTAGAACTGAATATCAAATTGTAATAAAATAATATTATTAAATAATAGTCAGTTTAAATACATTTTTGACAGAAGAGTTTTTGATTTGCGATCTTTTCAAAACAGTATGCTATAATTGGACCCGTATAATAATAGTCAGCTCTTAAGACAAAGAGCGTGATCGAAGAATTTTGAGATGCTGTTTTCATTCATAAAGGTCTCTTTATGGATAAAAACAGCATCTCAAAAATTTTGATCATGCTCTTGAGTAGTAAGCGTTAACTATTTAAACGGTCTTAAAATACTGTCAAAATTCTTCCAAAACCAAACATTAGCAAAATAAACTACATAAACTTAAATTATATCATTCGTATCGACTTTTAGTGAAAATGAGATCGAGTCGAATCAGATTTCGAGTTTTTACGACTTGTATTGTTCTTCAGAGTTTTCGAGACAAGAAGTGGACAATTTCTGCTATAACGTACACACATTCTACCACATGAAGGCTGTAAGTTTTGTAGCTTAATTAGTTCGCATCTATATTGTTTCTATATCTATGTTTACTGTCGTATCTGTTGCTCTCTCTCTCTGGCCTTCATTTCGAGTTCCTCCTCCTCCTTCGTCAGTGGTATTGTACTGTGGTTGTAGAGTCCCTGGGCCATGAGCTGCAAGGCCAGGGGATTCCTCTGTCCAGAGGCCTTCTTGATCTTGGCGCGTTTGTTCTGGAACCAGATCTTGATCTGTGCCTCTGCCAGGCCCAGCTCGGCCGCCAGCGCCTGCCGCCGCCGCTCCGTCAGGTAGCGGTTCTCAGCGAACTCGTGCTGCGAAAGAACGACACTGTCAAAAATATTATAATGGCTTCCTTGACGCCATTATCGTTTCCGATCGATCTTGTGTTAAATTTGAGTTGGAGACAACTGTATTGTAAAAATAATATTGATTCAGAGAAAATAACGAACTCCTCTTCTTAACTTTAAAGTTTATTATTTCGTTTATTATTTATTATTTCGTTTATTATTTATTATTTCGTTTAAACTTAACTTAACTTTAAACGAAATATATTACTAATACTTTAAAATTTTAAGTATTGATAATAATGTATCTTCAGGTTAAAGGCTTTTTTTGATATCGTATATTTTATAGCTACACCTTCATCCTCGCCCTGGACATTAACGTATAGTTTTTTTAAGAAAATCCAATTGGTTACCTTTAACCTAGCAAGCTGTGGCCCGGAGAAGGCGGTCCTGGGTCTCTTTTCGTCGGTGGGTCCGGCGTCTCCGGGGGGTTTCTTGGGCCGCCGCGTGCGAGGACCTGCGGAACACGTAATTTAGTACTAAATATTAAAGGACGAGTAGCAAAAATTAATGGAAGCTGGTCCAAGAACTTTATATTCTATTATGTTACGTTAATACTAGATATGTCTTTAGATTTTCAATATACAACAATAGTTACTGGAGCTCATTTGAAAGCATTCAGCTAGCTCAAGAAATACAGAGATAGTAAAACAAAATTTTCATCATTGTTTTTTGATAACACTTGTGGCCCTAAAGTTTACAATATCCGATCGTAATATTCTAGTACTTTAGCCTTATATTCACCAAGTTATAATATATATAAATTAGTAACATAATAATAAGTTTTCAACACCAATCATACATCCAACATTTGTTTTTTCATAATACATTTTGTCAACCTATAACAAGCTATGAAATTTCAAAACCCGGTTAGCCTTTATTATTTGCGACTTGCGAGATAATATACAAAGTATGCATATTGATTACAGAAATTATAATTTTATCCTCTCATTGTGTAAAACACAAACGCTTTGTATAGCGGACATATTCAAATTAGGCCTCATGAAGACATCTCAGCCCACGTTCGTTAAAATTTATAACCAAATATAAAATTCAAAGGTCGCGTATACAATTTAATTCAGATTGAACGATTCCGGAGATGAATGGTGTTAAATATCGCTGATTAATTATAATAGCTGGTTGTTTACAAGTTTACGGTTAACATGGAAATAACTTAATTATGCTTTCGCTAAATCTAGGCAGTTGAAGTCATTAGCCGTCTGTCAAAAAAATGTTAATTCTATACACGAAAAACAACAACAAAGTGCAACACAACACTTTTTTGTCAGTCGTGGTTTTTTTATATAACACATTCGCTCAAGATTGGCGATTAACCCTCTATAAAAATGTGTCATTTCCATACAAAACTTGATGGTAAACAAAGTGTTGTGTTGTCACCTTGATGTTGACAATCGCGGTTTGTAAAGAAATTTGACAGAGGGTTAATGAACCATACCTTCAATTTAGAGCGAAAGGACTATAGACATGACAATTTTTTTTTTACAAAGGGTTAGGAAATAGTGACCGCTGTCGCCTAGATTGACTAAAGCTTCATCTTGCTAAATCTTTAAAACATGTTTTGATCGTACAAAAAACAGTTATTCTAACTCGACTTATCAATTAATCGCATATACGACCGTATTTAAATTAGTAGCATAATAAATAAAAAAATTAAAACCTATAATGCTAAGTTACAAAAATTATACAGAACGATAACAAAAACATGCTGCGAACACAAAATATGACCAAACGGAAGCTGGCCCATTTCGAAACCTTGTCAATGCATAATTTTAAGTTTCGTTTCTTTGGTGCATGCAGGAATGTAAACTGTTTGAGCTTAATCTCGGGGCTATGATCTTGTTTAACCGTTTATATCTTGGATACAGTGTAGTTTTGTCAAAAAATATTTCGTATATAACTCTTTTGATATAAATTAACATATCGTTTTCATAGGCATGATAAAAAATTGCTCAGTAAAATTAATAATAAGAAACAACATGAAAATATTTTTCTTTATAAATAAAACAAACTTTTTTATTTGCGAAAACAAACTTTTTTATGAAACTTTTTTATTTTATATATATCTTTATATAAGCGAATTGAAACGTTAAAATGACAGTAAATCTTTTTAAAATAAGCAAGTATTTTGAAATAAAGCAGCGAACACTCAACAAATAAGCAAACACAAAAATCTTGCAGTCTTCAGTCGCGGACGATGTCGTGAGGTGGACGATGCAATATCTTAACCAATTCACATATGCACTAATCATATGCATTCCATATTCAAAATTGGTCAAGATATTGCACCGACCGCCGCACGTGCTCCCGTAGAAAAAACCTGAAAATTACAAAAAAAAAACAAAGAACTACGCGTAACATTCACACGACACTTATAGATTTATGACACTGGGATTTGTATTATAACCACAAAAATACTATCGTATTACTTTACAATAGATTTTATCATATTTTAGCCTTCTTGACATCATATATAAATTATATGTTATAATGTATAAAAATTGAAAACTTTGCACATTTAAATGTGTTGTAAAACTACTAGTCTTCACCTAAAAAATATATTTATAACAAGATTCAATTTCATTTTACTTTTTAAAGTGAGAGTAATATTTTTCAAATTTAATATTTTCATTGTTGACCATATCGTAGTCATTTGAACATGATTGATGACAACGAAATCCCTTTATAGTGTTTGACGTGTGACATAAATAGGATTTTTTATAGATCACAAAAATCGGCCAAGTGCCACTTAGACTTAAATTCAAGGGGGTTCTGTGCAAAAATAGACCAAAAAATGAGTTTTGTGTACAGAAGCCCACGGCCCAATATTATCTTCTTATTAATTTTATATAATTTTATCATACAATTAATTATTTTGTAAATAGTTTAAGTGCCCAAACTTCTGTTATTATTTAGAAAAAAATATTGAGTTGCAATAATGTTTTCAATTTTTATAATTTGTTATAAACATTAGCATCCATATATAAACAAGTTACAAACAACACTTAGTAATAGATGTTAATTTAACAATACAAATACACGGCATGCAAGGTTTTAACACAATATTGGAAACACATTTTTCATGCATAAAAAAGCGACGTAGGTAGTGGTTTTTCCAAAATAAATACAAATAAAATAATATAATATTCATGGCGTATTTTAAACCGCTGACCAGTTAAAAAAAATCTATAAATATTTGGGTATAATAACTAACACCTAGCGCGTTTCAAACTAGCCTGTGTTATTGCCCTTACGTAGACACTACAAACACAATAGAGAGAAGATTATTATTTAATAGAGATTACTCAACAGAACTAACGGAAAAGTGCAGCTTTATAAAGGGTTTGTGAGATTATTTTTTAAATAAAATGTTAAAGGGGGTTCTACACGGCGTAAACAAACATCACGCAAAGGTGAGCTCTGCGGAAAGTCTGTTGATCAAACAATTTTTGCGTCGTTCCATTTTCAATCTTACGCCATGAACTGAGGGTGCTCTTAAGAGAGTTCCAGATAGTGTGAACAAACATTATGCCACCGACAAACCGCTTGACAAACACGACCTTGATGCAATCTAAATTGCACCCTCAGTTCATGGCGTAAGATCGATTTGAGGGTGCATCTTAGATAATTTATATTGTAAATGATGTCTATCAAGTATAGCTAGCTATTTTTAATCTTCCGCCATCAACTTGAATGCAATTTGGATTGCATCAAGGTCGTGTTAGACAAACGGTCTGCCAAAAATTGCCTTGAAGCAAACCAAATTGCACCTTCAGTTAGTGGCGTGAGATTGAAAATGGAAGGACGCGAAAATTGTTCGATCAACAGACTTTCCGCAAAAGTCACCTTTGCGAAATGTTTGTTCCCGCCGTGTAGAAGCCCCTTAAGGTTCTGGATATTAAGATTCTTTATTAAATCGTTTATATTCTGGCAACACAGAATAAAAAAGATTTAATTTTATAATAATGTAACAAATCTAGCCATATATACGCAAATTACTGTGCTGAAGCCTAAACCCAAAAGTTTTTCCGTAAAGTGTGTCACAAAAATCTATGAAAGTAATAATGTAGCTAAAGGATTTGCTTACTGTACCGGAACGATGTTTTACTTACTTCTTCCTGAAACAAAAGAAAAAACAAATTATTATTTTTTTGCCAAAAATACGCTTTCAAGAGCAAATTCCTCGGCAACGCCTTTTCACTACTGCATTTTTCAAAAATCATAGTTTTTTTAGTGCAATTTTTTTTTTCATTTCTATAGGATTTTTTGAACAAACAATAGCTTTTCGATTGTCGATATCGGAAAATTCTGTACGACAATTGAAATTTCCGGCATTATGCGTGCTTGTAACGCACATTAATCGTTTCAGTATGAATTCAATATATATTTTTGCTGAGAAAATATTGTATTTCATAACCTTTTTTATGTTATTGTAACCTGATGTCCTAATTCCTATAAATAAAGTGTCATTGTGTATCGTAAATCATTTTTAACGACGGTAATACTTTATTCAATACTGCCATGTCTATAAAACGTCGGACGAAATAATACAGACATTAAGATTTTGAAGATATTTTACATTGGCAATAAAAATCTAATGTAAAATATATTGAAACGTTTAAGAATGTTGAGATATTTAATTCTTAAAATAAATTCAAAGAAATATATTTTACATTATCTAAAAAAATATTCAGTGTTCTTTTGCATATGGAATGATTGCAAAAAGTAAACAAAAAATACAAATCAATAGAAATCTTAATCTAGTAATCGTAATCAAATAAATTAGGACATCTGTTTCCTTAAAAGAGAGATAACATCATAATATCATGCCAGTTACGGTAAAACGGACAGAGTTTTTAGGACAACGTAGATTGCCACTCTCCTCATGTTCAGAGTAGGTATCATAGTAGTAGCTTAACTAATAATGCCTTCTTACACATACTATAGGACGCCCTGTGCCCCGAAATTCAATTAAAAAATATTCAAATACATCGTGTAGAGAAGTTATAAAAATATAAACTATTCTTCATTGAGTGGATTTCAACAACTAGCATTTTTTTTTGTAATTTTGATGGGTTTGGTGGACATTATTTATCAAATATATGTAACGTTTAGTTTATGACACCAGAGTTAGCAAAATCTCCACGACTGAAGTGTGTGTTTAAAACTTAACTACAGTTCTTAGTGCAGTAAAATTGATATATCGTAAAGAGTCTCTCATATAACTCTTTAAAGACTACCTTAACACTCATATAGACTACATAAAGATAAAAATGTAATCGAATTTATGGAGAAAAATACATCGACGACAAGCCACTAAAGTTAGAACAGTTTTTGTAGGATTTTTTTTAATTTTTTTATGATATTTAGGGGCAAACGAGTTACCTGATAGAAAACCTAAAAAATTATCTGAAAGACACTCGCAACATTCTAAGAGTCGCTGGTGCGTTGCCGGCTACTTATGACGGAATAGGGATAACTCACTGAACGAAACACAGCACATCGCCGTTTCGCACCAGTTTTCTGTGAGGCCGTAGTATAACACCGGTCGAGTCGATCCATTCGTGCCGAAGCATGGCTCTCCCTCGTCAATGAGTATTATGTACTTGAGATCGGAATATTTCTCATTGGTACACGCCTCCACCGGTGTTCGAACCTGTACCCTCTCAAGTGCGAACTAAAGGTCTTACCCATTAGGCCACGAGTGCTCTTAAAAAAGTATAAAAAATAATTATTATTTTGAAAAATAGTTACAGGGCCGAAGAAAAAAATCACGGATATTTCCTATTATGTGGACGCTTGCAAGATGATCGTGTCGAATAGCGAACAACGAACATCGGCGATTATGTAGAGGTTGCATAACAAAGACAGCTCTCACAAAAACGACTCGTCGATAACTCTACATAAACTGTCGAAAGCTCATCACTAAATACTCTACCATGTCAACCGCGCGCGGTGACGTGAGCGCGCGTTTCGCGATCATTAAGAACAATTATAATCCGGCCAAGTTAGAAAGCCGCTTAACAGCTTAATTAGTGTGTTCGCGGGTGGTCCGGTGACGTCAGACCATCTAGATCCAGTATCGGTGGCATTCCTTAGCTTATATTGAGATGTACTCCGCACAGATAGTCAAACTTTATACTGTAATAAAATTTTACTTTGTCATTTTACGATTCACGAGATAACTTTGTAAGAGTTGTTATAAGTCACTAAAATAATATTTCTGTGTTATTTATTACTGTGGTAAAGAATAATGTAATATTATGTATATTTAAATCTTGACATCATGCCGTCCTAAATGCCATTAACCAACATCTGGTCGATTTTGACATTTTGATGCCATTATAATAAAAAAAAGATCTATCGACGTGAATTGCCAATTTTTTATAGTTTTTGAAGTCATTGAGTTATTAAAATTAATATTGCCGTAATAATATAACTCAAAATGTAATTTTTGTACAATAGCGGCATTTTAGTTTGAGGACGACAGAATAATAGAGTTGTTTATAACATTATAGTTTTACTACCTATGACTGTATTTTTTTTAACGTAAGTAAATGAAATATGAAATAAAAGATTCATCGAATTATCTATTTGTTAACCGCTCGTAGCAAAAAACTATATAATTATCAATTAATTCGTTATCCATCTAGCATGTTGTAAAATACTTACGGCGTTCACCGCTTACTGGTAAAGTTTCTGTTAGGCTATCCACAACTTTTTTTTGACACATCCTCCATACAACATATATCAAATAAAGTTGTAGATACAATCTGTAAGCGGTGAAAAGGCCCTTAACTTAATAGAAAAGTACCTAATTTTATTAGCTTGTATTTTACTAAATCAAGAAAAATGTTATAATTACAATATTCATAATTGCTACAGTGATTTTAAATGTATTTTAACCACCGCAAAAGAAATTATCTTTTCGCATTAATTGCCTTCCTTAACTTAAACAGACAGTAATGATAATTAAACAATTTAAGCTGCGAAATTATACTTATTATAATGCCGTTTAAGATAAAGTCGGAATGTAATAAGATTATAAACGAAAGTTTAAAATGCGAATTAAAAATGCGAAATAAATTCACGCGGTGTAAAAGTCGTCTGTGTTTAGGGTTCCGCACCCAATAACTAAGGTGTGAGTATAAACTGGACTTAAGATATTGCTATTAACGGGACACTATAACTAAGACTTCGATGACTCTCCCTCTGTCTGTCTGTCTGTCTGGCTGTATCTAAAGAACGGTGGCCTAGAGGGTTTAAATTTTCACAGATTATTTATTTCTTTTGCCACTATAACAACAAATACTAAAAACAAAATTAGTTAAATATTAAAGGGGGCTCTCATACAACGAACGTGTTTTTTGCTATTTTATTTTGATAGTCGCTATAATGTCGCATCTACATCGCGCTTTCGCTTGAAACGACATCAACTGTTAAAGCCTACACATGCCAAAGGTCTTGAACATACTTTCGGAGCCTCGAACTAACAGATAATAATTAATATAATGCAAAAAATAAAAACATGAAATAAGAATTTAAGAATTCCTTTGAAGGATTACGTATATTGTATTGTATGAAAGAAAATCGTTTGTAACCGACTAGTTCCGTAGCTTGTGAAGTTTTTTGAAAAAAATCGATATCCACGGTACGTTTTTACTTATAAACTTAAAGAAAGATAATTATTTTGTAATTATAATTAATTAATAGGTAATGTGCTTAACTTTTTACCACGCTGACCCATGTACAAGCCTTAAAGTTGTTAAACTTTCGGAAACGCGTTTTATCATTTTTTTATTTTTACTGGTCGGAACCCTTCGTGCGCGAGTGTAACTCTCACTTGGCCGGTTTTTTTATTTCTGATAAGGCACAAAAATTAGAACATCCAGTAGGTGAAACTTTGGGGACAATTTCTTATCTACATCTTAGAAACATAAAATCAAAAGGATGAATATGGATATAAAAACAATAATGATTACCAAATTAGATTAGATTTGGAATGTAACACACTGATAGCTTAGCTAGCAAAATATACGAATAGATAGAAGAAGCGGACTCTTTAGAATTACATAATATTCTAGAGTAGATATTAAATAGAGATACGGCAGTCGATGGTAGAGCAATCAACTACAACATTTACTTTCACTATTAATATGAGGTTAAATTCACTTTTTGCAAAATTGGTACCAAACTCGATTAGCAATTTAGTGTTCTATCCGACAAATAGATTCATTGGTAGATTGCGGAATTTCTAACGTTTCTAACGTTGGTCGGTAATGTCAACCCCAGCGGGCACATTTCGACTAAACATCGACTTAACTTTACCCAACCAAATAACGGAAGTTCACCAATTACCTATTGAATTAATATTTCGATGATGCATTATGTAAACGTTTTTAATCGAAGCTATAACAGATAATGCTAGTATTAGTTTGACATTATTTAAATGATGACCAGTGTTGAAGATTAACCGAGCTAGCGGACGCGGCCTATCAAAGCCCGACCGGACTCGCCACCAACGACGTCATCTAATGAAGACATTTGCCTCGGCAACTGTTTATGTTGCGACGGACAGATCGACCGATAACCACTCCTAACACGCCCGAATAGAGTTTAAAATCTTAAAAAACGAGCAATCACTGTCCAATATCGATATTATTAAAATTTGTGAAAACGTGCTCTATTGTTTTAGTTGAGGGCTTAATTTCGATCGCAGGACAATCGATTTTATATCGAGTAATATCGAATACGTCAGCGCGGTGCAGATTGAATTCTACGGCCATCGTGATAGAGTATAATTTCGTTTACAGGCGGGAGTTTATTAATTAAAAATTACAAGCCAGTTATGGGCATTAATTATAGTATTTATGTTTAATAGTTAATTAGTGATCAAAGGCGGTGTCGGAAGCTCATGCCGGCTGCCATTCGCGGGACCACCACCGGCTCACCGCGTACCGCCGCGTCACGGGTCGCGGAGTTCGACTCCTACCTATTTTACATACATAATATTATATTTAAGGATATTATTCATTGTTTAAATTCCATTCCGCTTCCTGCTATTATAAGATCATTAGGCATTAAATTGATAGAACTAAATAAAATGCCTTTTCGACTTCGAAAACGGCTTGCTATTATATCTAAAGCAAATACATTGATTTAGTGGCGGCCGAATGCGCTTAAACCTCTCAAGTCACCACGTATGATAAAGAACTATAAAATAGTTCACGTGAAAATGGACAACCCCTAAAGGAAAACTCACACCACCTCACACTCGAAGCTCTAAGCGTCCTTTGCGTTTCGTTTTTGGATGAAACACACGATAATATTCACAACTTTTTTATTATTTTAGTATTTTTATCAATGAAAAGTAGCTTTTCCTCCTTGCGATAATATAACGCGCGCAGTACGCCTTAAAGGGCCTTCTACACGGCGGAAAACCTCACGCAAAGGTGCACTTTGATGCAATCCAAACTGCACCCTCAGTTCATGGCGGGCGATTGAAAATAGTTATACTCGATGGACACAGTTTACAACATTATTTTACAAAGATGCACTCTCAATTCAATCTTACGCCATGAACTGAGGGTGCAATTTGGAGTGCATCAAGGTCGTGTTTGACATAAAGGTTTGCCAAACACGACCATTTAAAACAAATGCACCTTCAGTTCATGGCGTAAGATTGAAAATGCATTGCATCATCACCTTTGCGGAATGTTTGTTCCCGCGGTGTAGAACGCCTATTAAGGTATAAGCCGTTCGGGATTCCTCGTATTTGTCCTAGTTTAAAGGGCATCCGGGGACCGTCCGGGGATTTTTGGAAATCTGTCCTAAAAATATTGTGTCTTTTGTCCAAGACACAATATTTTTTTAAGTTGTTCGAATACGAAGAAAAGAAATACACAAGGTTTATTTTTGTCCAAATAAAAATCAAAAAAAGAGCTTCAAGGAATCATAGACAAATTATTTTATGTGGTATAATTTCTCTATGAAGGAATTGAGATTGTTTAGGTTTTTGCAAATTCTTGTTAGAAAACGAAGAGAATTTTAGAAAAAAAAATCTGTAAGACTAAGAAATGTAAAATCTTGAAAGAAATTGATCTCATATCGTCTTATTGGCTTGGCTTTCCGCTAGGTCTTCTTTTTCTATGAAAAAAAAAGAGAACCTTCTAAGTGTAAAATTCGCTTTTTGCAATTGCACCCTTATTCGTATGATACGACGGTATATAACGCGCCTTTTTGCTTTGGGGGTTACTGCTCCTATATTCTGAGAGTGTGGGTCCTCAAGTTTAGAGACTAATTCAATTAACGGCCAATAATGTATGCCAATCTAACAGAAGCGCGGTCGCCAGTAAGTCTTATATAACTGTAACTTGACCAGTTAAGTAAGAGCCCTGTCAGATGCAGCTGCAGTTACAGTCCGTACGGGCACATAGTTACTCGAATTTCACAGAACACTGGTTGCCTTCCTTCACTTGAAACCCATTTGTGACAAGACGCCTGTGGTCCTTCGAACCGACTAAAAGTGTCTTCTTGAGTGCTCATAATAATTTTCGGCGCACACTTATAAGAGAATTTTTATAAGATTTATCACCTTCAGATTAACCGTGAGCCTGACATGTAATTTTGTTAAACTACGACTGACGTACGTATGACATACGTCAAATTTTTTCTGAGACCTCTGGTGCATCCAATAGTAGGGGAGCCCAAGAGGGGAATTTTGGATTTAATCGAGCGCGTCAGATTAAGCTACTGTAGACTTTCTACATGTCTCTGGTTATCATGATATAAAATTCTG
>JAOTAV010000011.1:595054-666233 GCA_026546445.1 Cyclargus thomasi
ATCTTAAATATGTGTATAGTATAAAAAGTATTAAATATATTTCCGTTGTCTGGTACCTGTAACACAAGTCTCTCGGGTACTTAGGGCCGGCAGGGCCAGACTGACGAGGTGTGAAGCGTCCATAGATGTTATTATTATTATTATTGGTTTAAATCTTTCAGATTCTCCTTAACAGGTCGTTTTCTAAAGTCGCGGGCTTGTGGCCAAACGACGTTAGAATCGTTGAGATTTTAATTTAAAGATAAAAATTTCCTTACAATTCTGCAAGTGTTAAGAATAACTGCTTTTTGCATTATTATTATTATTATTCAAAAAAGTGTTTTACAGAACCCAATATAAGGGGTTATAAGGGGCTATAGAAATATTTTTGTATTGCAATAAATAGGTTACTAAGCGCAATACGAATTTGGCATGAAGCAGGTAATTAATTTAGCACACTTTACCTACCTGTTGTAGTTTCTGCTGGTTTAGTGGTGAATTCAAAGTGATAAGAATTATTATCGTCATTGCGTAGAAAACTAATTTTTCTTTTTTTTGATTTAAAAGCCAAATTACAGCTTATCATTATAACAAAAACTAAAAGAAATATCATGTTCCTCGACACTTTTACATCTAAATAAAGGTGTGTAGCAGCCATTGTATTTGTAACATATGGAAAATATATAACAAGTGCCACCAGCACAGTTAATGCGTAAAGAAATATTACAAAAGTAATATATAAAATACATAAAAATAAAATAAATATTCTTCAGTTAAAGTAATTTAAATTCTACGATTCGAGGAATTGGAAGATAAGGAATAGGATGTAGATTAAAAAAATTGTTTACTTTTTTATTTTTTTTATTAAAGTACTCAGTAGGTACCTACGAATGTTGCCACTGTTGAGTTTTAAGGCCTCCGTGGTTTAGTGGTATAGAGCTCTGCTCTTGACTCGGAGGTCGTGGGCTCGATTCCCGCGTTGGAAACATGTTATTTCCAAGTTTGGTTAGGACAATGCAGGCTGATCACCTGATTGTGAGATGATCCATGCGTCGGATGGGCATGTAAAAGTCGGTCCTGCGCCTGATCTCTCGCCAGTCGTGTCGGTCATCCGTCCCACTGGGTTATTAGATATGTAAAAGAAGAGATAGTGCCCTTGAGTACTGCGCACACACTTGGGCACTATTAAATAACTCCTGAGTAACAGGCCTTTCATTGAAACCGACCACCGTCACCGAAACCGTGAGGGAGTTATTATACCAAATTTCAGCAAAATCAGTTCAGTGGTTTGGCCGTGAAGAGGTAACAGACAGACAGACACACTTTCGCATTTATAATATAAGTATCTCGCTTTTATACTATATTCTATATAATGGATACCATCCTATGTGCCCTGCTCGGGAATCAAAATATCTTCATACCAAATTTAAGCAAAATCAAAATCAGAGCTTGCGGCGTAAATAGCTAACAGACGGACAGACAGACTTTCGAATTTATTTCATTATTATGGTTATAGAAGTATGGTAGTTTTACCTCGCTTTATACCAGTAAAGCGAGGTAAAACTACTGAACGAATATGTTTTAAACAATCACAAATTGAAGGCTTTTAATAGTTAGTAACGTGCCTGTTCCAGCACAAAAGGATTCAATAATTGTTTGGTCTCTGCTCGCTCAAGTATAAACCATTGTAATCGTTATTGCGTTTTTCAATTTATTTATAAAGTATTATATTATTTTCTATCGAGTCCGCTTTAGTTGAAAACATATTTTCACATTGGATTGGTTTTCAGATGAAAAATAAATTATATGTTATTATTAAACGTGCTTCTTTGCAAAGCGGACAAAATTATTTGGAAATACGAATTAAATTTACATACTATACTATATATGTTAGCTGATTATCAGGTAAAATCTGTCTGACTCGCTTAAAAGATTCTGACTGACAGACAGCTAAAATTAATTATATTATATACTAGCTGTTGTCATCGACTACGTCCGCGTGAAACTTTATAAGTTATCCCGTTTCCACAACAATTTTTTATTACTGCCCGGCTCCTTTTGGTCGTAGCGTGATGTTATAAAGGCCTTCCCCGGCAAATGGACTAACGAACACAGAAAGAATTTTTCAATTCCGTCCAATACCTCCTGAGATTAGGATTATTAAATTACATTCAAACAAACAAATTCTTGAGCTTTATATTATTAGTAATAGATAGTAGATTTTGTAATAACTATTATTCCAAGGGCACAAATTAGTCACCAAAATCGATATGTGAAATCTAATTGAGTCGTAATGAATAATGTCGGAATATAATTAGCCGATGTTATGTACATTGTACATGCACTAACCGCACACAATAATTACAACATTAACTATCTAATTACCGACGCGATGATCGTTATGTTTTTGGCAATTAAGTCGTAAAGGTAGAAATAGGGTACTCGACACTTTTTGCAAAAATAGAACAATTTTAAAAAAATAGAAAAATTATTTCTAACGTCAACTTTTCAGTGATTTTTTAATTTCATAAAAATAATAATTTTGAATGCCGCGAAAACGCTGTCCGCCATGATGAGATAGATATGTAACCTATGTGACATCACTAATCACAAAAGAAACAACTATTTTATGTTTACTTTTATTTTCATTACATTCATTGAATTCAAAAGATGTTTTAAAAATCAATCTTCAATTTTAAAATCCTTTTCTGAATTAAATAATAAAAAAATTAAAAATATGAACATTTTACGCCACATTAATTGTTGTTTTTTGTTTTCAATTTTGTGACGTCACAGCCTCTCATCATGGCGGACAACGTTTCGGATGACGTGATATACAGATTAGAAAAGGCAATTTTAAAATTGAAATTATCATTTCATTAAGTTATTATATGCACGAAAATGAATATATTTAGCTGCTTAATCAATCAAACTATATTATTAATATATTCTTTTATTTTTTATTCATAAGGCCTAACCTATTGTTTGATTAGATAGGCTCGGAATCGATTTTTTGATGAGTTTTGGAATAAATTTTGCTCCAAAAAACTGGACCACAGCTATTTGCGACGCGGTGGCAAGACCGGCGCTAACGCTTATGACGCCTGTATATGACGCTCTCGGGCGAGTGCATCGTGGCGGGGCTTTATTTACACTCACGCACTCGGGCGGTCTCGCTGTGTCTTGGCGAGAGTCTACAGCCGCCATTTGATTTTAATTAAACTGGACGGCAGCGGTGCGGAGGCGGCGCGGCCGAAATCATATCACGCCGCTTCGGCGCCGCTATTTGCCAAGATTCCGAGGCCTCTCGCGTCGAAAATTTCCGCGATGCGCTTCAGGGCGTTGTAGATTTTACCAACGCCACAACACAGTGTTCAAGCCTGGCCCTATGCCGCATGCCGCCGCGCAGCAGAGCAGAATTTGATACGCTAACTAACGTATTTTATACAAGATGCAGTATGGCTTCAATCCACTGCAGCATGAAGGCGCCTAGTGCGGTCTCACCTTAAGAAATTGAAACAAAGCCTGATTGCGGATCCAAGTAACTTGGTCGCGTTATGTCAAACCCAGTCAACGGAATCACGACGGTCCGTCAGCTAGTTGTTTCAATTTTTTATGGTACTACTCCTAGCTTATCTCTTTTCTAATAAAGGTCAATTTTCCACAGCTTGACGTGGGTGCGTGTGCCGGCGTGAACTACTTGGAGCATGTACAAGCGCGCGTCTCACTGTCTGCGGCGCGACGCGGCGACCTGCGGATCGCGCTGACCTCGCCCGCGGGAACGCGCGTCACGCTGCTAGCGCCCAGGTAAGAGTTGCGATAGGTTGCACTGTTTGACTTCTTTGATTGAATAAAATTTCCGAAGTCTTACAGAAATCTCGAATCGCGCTTCAGAAATGCTTAGAGAAAAGAAGACGATACAGCAGACTTAATTGTATGTTTGTGCTCTTAATAACACCCTATCTATTTTTGGCAGGTTTCTCCTTTCTCTCTCTATTCTCTTACTTTTTTCCGTGTTACTAATTTTTGGTCTGTCATGGAGCAGGCTGCATAGTTCTATTAATGAAACATAATAATTAGCTATTAGCTTCCTTCATCATCGTAGTGTCAGCGACTTTTAATTCCAAAAAAATCATTTTTATATTAACAACAACACCAATTTAAGATTAAGACCAATGTTCATATAACAGGCCTACTTAACGGAGCCTTTGCTAGTATTATCTAGTAATCAGTTTCCAAAGATCTAAAAGGCTAACTTTTTTAATTAATCAAATACAAAAGTATTTTTAAATGGAAAAGATAGATGTTGCAAGAAAAGTATTTCTCGGAAAATCAAGTTTAAGTTACTGCTACGTCAGTGATAGTTGTTAAGAACAAGAAATTCTGCGAAGCAATATAGGGTAATTGGATTTTTAAAAGACATCGAATTATACTAGTTGTTGCCCCCCGGCTACGTCTACGCGAAACTTTATAAATTATCCCGTTTTTACAACATTCTTTGATTACTGCTCGGCTCTTATTGGTCGGAGCGTGATGTTATATATCTTAAAGTCTTTCTCGATAAATGGACTAACCAGCACAAAAAGAATTTCTCAATTCCCGCCAGTAGTTCCTGAGATTAGCGTGTTCAAACAAACTCTTCAACTTAATAAAGGTTGAGAAATTGTAAAGAAATATCAAAAGGTTTTAATTTAACTAAACTGATGATATTGTTATCTAAAGCAATCGTCGTTGTATTCGGTCCTTACAGATATTTCAAAGGTTTAATAATGATCGAAAAAACCAATATCAGGCATACAAAATTATCTACGCATTCTAATGTAATAACACTTGATTCTTACATTTAATAAATACACATACCTTAAATAAACTTATTTCTGTCAGAACAAGTTATGGACAATCTTGTAAAAGCAACCCATCAACCACACAGATCTGCTAAAAATAAAAACTGTAATTAATAATCTCAACATACATAAAAGCTAGATAGTCATTAAAATTATCTTCTAAATATTAATGTGCCGCCAAAACAACGAGTAAAAACTTTAAACTCACAGTACAGAACCCCGCGTGCGCGAGTTTAACTCGCAACTCACAGTACAGAACCCCGCGTGCGCGAGTTTAACTCGCAACTCACACTACAGTACAGAATCCTTGGCTAGTTAAAAACAAAAGAGATCCACACTTGGCCAGTTGTTATACACAAAGGACATCAAAACCAGAATTTGTGTAGACTAGAGGCCGCCCTGTGGTCGAAATTCGGCCATGAATATTTAAATCCTACGTGTAATAGAGCTATAATAAAATAAAATCTATTCTCAATTTAATAACTTCAACCATAACAAAAGAGTATTAATTCATGTATAATTATCGTGTCATGTCAAAATATTGTAGTGTGCGTAGTGTTTTATTTTTTAAAAATATGCTAAAATAGTATTGGTTTTTACATCTACGCGTCTTTCCTAAACAGAGGTACAAAGTTTTCCGCTCGCGTATTAATATATAGATATATAAAAAGTGTACTGTGTAATCAGATCGTATTCGCGGGCGATCGTTGTACGCCCCGGAATATAAAAATATGCCTTCCCGTTTGATTTATATTGCTCACATACATATTTAAACATGGTTTACATATCAAATATATGACCTTTACACAGGCATGAACATTACTGGGAATTATACGTCGAGATTTATTTATTTCCAGTCTTTTCTTTGTACGAGATTTGTTAGGGGTCTTGCTATATTTTAGGTAGCTTGAAAACTTAGGTTGGAACTCCTTAAATATGGTTGAACTGTCACAACAGTCATTGCTGCCGGGATCGGATATAAGTCTTCCTATTATAGTGTAACTAAATGATGTTCGCAACACCGTTGCGCCGAAATAAATTTATCGCGCGGGAAGTATAGAACGAATCGTATATATCACATTAATTTTTATACTTATGGAAAGAGATGTTTAATTGCAGTAAAAAGTAGCCTATATCCGTCTCCAGCCCCCCTTCAACTTCAACAAAAAATCACCTCATAAAGTTGCTCCGTTGCGACGTGAAGAAGGGGCAAACAAACAAAGAAACACACTTTCCCATTCATAATATTAGTATTTAAAAACGTTTTGTATAATGAATAGTCCGGAACATTTGAAATAAACTGGCATTTATTTTAGAGCATTCGATATGCGTTTTACTATCATAACAATAGAATATATTTCTCATTATACCTCAATTATTAAATTCAACAAAGTTTTATCTCGTTAAAATCAATGTAAGTATTTAAAGAAATTCACTACTTATTTGTACGATCAGAGAAGTTGAAACAGATCGTGGATCTAAGAAATTTGGTCGGTTTATATCGAAATCAGCCGACAGAGCACGACTTATATGTAATTGACATATTCCGACCAGATGGTGATACGTGTGATTATTAACTTTTTTGGTGGAAAACTGCCTAATTTAATAAAAAAAGCCAATGTCAAAAAAAAACAGAAAACCCGACTCCAGGAACCATTGCAATTTAAACATCCAGATTATATTGCAATGGTTCCTCTCTCTCGACTCTACTCGACCTAAATGGGTAAAAAAAAATTTAGAACCACAATTTTGACATCAAAATCCGCCAATGCCAAACAATTATACATACACACAAAACATTACGTACATACATAATACTACCATCTTCTCATCAGGGCTTAGAAATTTTAATATATTTCCAAGCATTAGACAGCGCTCATATTATGTTAGCGCTGTCTAATATTTCAAATCTACGGCACAATTCCTAATGATTTGAATCATTTAAATAGCTCTGCATAGAACAAAGCTGATTCATATGACTTATTACGTTCGTTATTATACCAAACCCATTGTGGGATAGACTATTAGAAATTTGTATAATTGCTATTCCAATATCTACGGCAAACAACCCTAAATACCTTTGTTATTGGTAAATAACATGGTCGGTTCGACCCCATTACTTGTGATCTATATCACTATATAAAATTCTTTGTCTTGAACTATAAGCATTTAGGAATCAATGAAAAAAACATGAAATTTAGGGGGGAGTGTTCTCCGCATGACAAAAATGACTAATAAATCTAAATTCGTCTCCTAAGGGAGTAAAAAGGGGGGTTAAAGTTTGGCAGGGCGCAATGCCATGGTCTGGTCTGATCCAAAAGCAAAAACATTGTTCTATACATTCCATGGAAGATTTAATTCATAGTTCTTAGAATATCCATACTGATATTATAAATGTAAAAGTGTGTCTGTCTGTCTGTCTGTTACCTCTTCACGTTTAAACCGCTAAAACCTTTTTACTGAAATTTGTTATGGAGACACTTTAAAAAAGTTTTTTTATTATTATTTTGAAAGTACGGTTCGCGCGCGACAACCGAATTATGGCTTGGGCGTCATCTAGTGTATAAATATAATCTGTGTTCTTCGTTAAAGAATTGATGTTATGTTTCTACATTAATAAATCATTTTAATAAGAGGACTTTCGTGATTTTTAATGCTTTAAAACTCCCTGTGGTCGTAATTCGACCATAAATATTTAAAATAAAAATTTTAAGGCTTACCAAACTATAATCTATTATCAATTCAATCACATACTTCAATTTGGCTTCAAGGTGTCGTTGCCAGGCCATTAAATTTTATAAAAAAAAATAATTACAAACTTCAACCATAAACAAAAGAGTATTATAATTTCGTATATGATTATAGTGTCATGTCAAAATATTGTAGTGTGCGTAGCGGTTTATTTAATAAAATTTGCAAGCCTTAAGCGTATTTAAAATAATATTGGTATTCCATGCTCATCCTCCCACCATATCAACTATAACTGGAAGAAATTTCATACTTTTACATCTACGCGTCTTTCGTAAAAAGGGGTACAAAGTTTTCCACTCGCGTATAAATATATAGATATTTGGCCTCGTAGTGCGTCTCGTAGCATTCGTAGCATTTTCGTAGAAGAGATACGAGCGCCATGAATATTTTTGCTTAAAACAAACTAATTACAAGTACTTAGAAGTTTGACATCTGTGCGTTCGAATTAGTGCGCCTAGAAAAATGACTGACTATATAAGCCGATAGGGTCGAGGAGCAGACTGCTGAGTACGAGGTACTGTCTACTACCAACTAAAACTAAGTAAACTACGAGTCGTAACTTAGAGAACTATTTTTAAGCCACGTAGTTCGTACTTAACTTATTACGGTAAGACTTAAACTCGGCTTACACTATAATATTTTCATGATTTTCTGCCGGGCCGGCTTAATTGCTACAACTAGTGGATGAGACTATTAATGATAGAGTTTTCGAGGATTAGTCGACTTACTCGGAAAGTTTGGCAAACTTCGGCAAAGTTCGGAAAAGGTCGTGAACAGTCGGAAAGTCGGTGACCCATTTTTTTATCTCGTTGTGTGGAGTGCATTTAACATGTTAATATGTGTAAAATATATTAAACATTTATAACTTTCGAAAACAGTTTTTGTGACAAATAGTTTTTGTGTAAGTAAAAAGCACTGGAAAACCGTACTGTAGCATATTTTCGTTTTAATTATAAATTTTTCTATACGGTAACCATGGTAACTCTCCCCCGCCGCGCCGAGCTCATACCTAAGGCGCGATATAACTCTTGTGGTCAAGCTATAGTTCAGTGCCTTTTGACAGACTGTACTACCTGTAAAATAGGTATTTTATATACCTATTTTAATTAGACATGTATTGCGCACACACCTTACCTATTGTTAACATAAAGCACCTACACACAGTAATTAGATTTCCGTCATATAACTCCTGTCTTACGGCGCTATAACACAACTGCACAAAGAGTAGTTTGTCTACGCCAGACACAACACAGCAATAAAGGAAACATTCATTTTACTTTGTACCTAATTATATTTACACGATACCTCGTGCAAGCTGGGAATGGTTCAGAGAGAACAATTTGGAGTACTAATATGGGACAATTACTTTGGCAAATGGCTTTAAAAGCGACATGCTACTTGAATCTATGTAATACGTGTCTTTGTGTTCTATATTCTACTCCCAAGGCTATAAAATGGAGGACGAAAGTTTTTTACTTCTTACGAGACAATGCCCGCAACTTTGTTGCGCCAAAATTCCTTTATCTTTCGGGAACCGTACATTTTTATGGGACAAAAAGTATCCTATGTTCTTTCCCGGGACTAAAAGTATGTCGATACCAAATTTCAGCAAAATCGGTTCAGCGGTTTGGGCGTGTACATGTACTTGACTGACAGACACCCTTTCTCATTTATAGAATTAGTATGGAAGTATGGAAACTGTCATTTACCTTTCATTTAATTTCATAAACATTGACATATCTACATGGGCGAGTTCGATTCGCACTTGGCCGCTTTTTACTAAACATATATTCTAGAACAGGGAAAACCTATTAGAACGCTTTCATACAGGACGTCCATTATTCCTAATCGGTTATTACAAAGTTAATTAAGGCAATGTAGTAAATTAAATGTCGGCCGGCGGCGTGTAGGTAATTAGACAGTTCATCTGCCTGCTCACATATTTCACATGAACTCTGAAAACGTGGAGTAATTACTTTTGTACCTTTCGGTAATGTGAGTGTGCTGTATGTTATTACTTTTTGTAATATTAATTTAGCAGTCGTTTTTTTTTCGAAGGGCAAATGAGTAAAAAAGAAAACCTTTAAATCGAATGTTTTGCGTACAGAATGTAACAAAAATATGTGATGATACTCAGGGGTGTGTTTATGTCATAAAGAGTTTACTGCGAAAATAGCAGTGCTGAAAACGTTTTTTCTGTGATTTGTATGGGCACACTTCAAAATTTTTTTTCGTTTTCTGAGCTGCACTTTCACAGAGAACTAGACACAAACCTTAAAGTACTATCACTTAAGTTATACCCTAATGTAATTTTCTGGAGGGTCAAACGTCTGATATATAACTTGGATGTAATATACTAAGATGGCTATTTTTCCCAGGCCTCACGACTCGTCTCGTGCCGGCTTCAACGTGTGGCCGTTCATGTCGGTGCACATGTGGGGGGAGTCCCCCCTAGGTACCTGGCAGCTGGAGGTCTCCAACGAGGGCCGATACATGGGTAAGTGGAAGTACATATTTACAGTTATAATATTTTCAGAATGTACAATAGAATTTGATTCATATGTATGCGGAAGGACCTACGTCATCTGGTCGGAGTATGTCAATTCGCAATCTGGCTATGAATCAACTTTCCTGATGCTATTATCAAAGAATTTCATTCATAGCCATATGGCGGACTACAATCTGGCCGAACGACGTAGGTTTGTCACCTGCTAATGTATCAATTACTTCAATAGTACAAGACAAAGTTATTAATCTTTTAGAGTATTTTATGTGTGCACTGTAAAAATAACAGTGCTGAAAAAATACGGGAGAAAATAATAATAATAATAATCAATCTACCGTTTGAAGGAAAACTTACAGTAAGGAATTTTGTGTAATTATTATCTGTGTTGTTGACAACAATTTTATTTTTATGATTAAAAATTATATAAATTAACACAATGCAAAATTGTAAAAGTCATAATATCGCCAGTAATATTATTCATATATTTTATAAGAACCTATAAGAAATAGTTCTTATCAAAGGTACAAAAAAAACAAAATATATGTAGATTTTAACATGACTTTTTTATATATGTAATTTATTGTATTGTTGGTTCTTGGGTAAAAATTGAGTTTCATTAATGATGACTTTTTTGTACTCGCTGTATCCAAAACATCAAACAATTATTCATATCTTTATAATATATGATTTCTACAAATAATGTTAAAATGGCATTTATATTGTAGTATTTTAGTACAAAGAAATAAGAACAGATGTACAAAATCTCTCGATACTGTAGGTCGAGCGACACTTCAAGACTGGTCTCTATCCTTATACGGCACAAGCACGCCCGCCGCTAAAAACGATCCCGTGCCTTTTAAAAATCCAATATTACGGAGTCGGAGCAACGCATCGCGACCCGTAGTGGTCCAGACAGGGAGGAAAGGCAGCAAGGGGAAACAAATCCCCATCGTCCCTACCTATACTGTCGGTCTAGTGAAGAGGAAAAAGAATAAGAACTCCAAGAATCCAAAGAGGCCGAAACAGCGGCCGGCGACCAGATCGCCGATCGAGAGCTCGACAGCCCGCGTCACGACCCCCGATCTCAGCCTTAATCTCCGGGCGGACCTCACAGACCCCCTCGCCGACGTCAGGGGCCGAAAAATGTCGAACCTTTTCGAGCAGTACCCGAAAATACAAAGGATATACCCGGCGCCGCTGCAGGCCCACGGTACAAGTGCATGCTGATGTTTGCGAGTGTTTTGTTTTCAGCTTGCACGCCAAATTACCATCCGACTCTTGCATGTGTGCCGCTAGGGCTGCCAACGATTAGGTAATAATATTAGTAAACTACCGCTAAAACTGTTGCAGTAAACTTGAGAAACAATACATTTGGCCTATGGCAATATCACGCCGTGTTCGAAACGTATAACTTTAAACAAGATGTATCAAACAGTTTTATTTAAAATCAAAAATCTCAGTTGGCACCCCTACGTCGCATTTAATCCGTATTCAGTAGCAACTTTATTTATTAGGAAACTTTCATTTGGACATTGTGTTCAGTTAATTGCTTTTAGACAACGATAATAATTTTGTTTTCGTTTGTGCATAGTTTTAAATAGTGTTTTTAGTTTGTTTTTTCTGTTATTTAAGTGAAAACGCAAGTATTAATACCAACTGTGCTTATGACTTCATTTCCTTTGCACAATAATTGTTATGTCGCACTTTCAGTTTTTATTTTTATGTATTTAGTTAATTTTAGATGTAATTGCAAGACGACAATAATTTATTTTGTATATTTTAAGGCTCATTTTTATGACTTTATATATCGATTTTAGCGGTTTATTTTGTGTTTTTAGTTAGTGTACCTACTTTAATTATTTGCCTTATGAAGTCTCATAAAACTTAAATAAAGTTTTTAGCTGATTTTAAAACATTTGATATCTTCATTTTTTTTAAATATTGTCAGTCCCTTTAATACCAGACTGTTTGAATGGTCGGAACTTGGCGCATAACATCTCAAAACTTGTATGAAATAAATATTTTATGTAATAAATATTTTAAAAAGTATCATTTGATATCTCTACAGTTTCAACAAACAAAGAAATCAGTTGTTCAGTTCACAAAACCTTTTAAACAATGTATAACACTTTCCAATTTTCTTTTCACCAGCGGGTCCCATAAAGCTATGGGAGCTTACATTCTACGGTACTGAGACGCCGCCGCAAGAGGAGGACGCGGTGCCCGAGTCGGGGGCGCCCCCCGTGCCCCTGGGGTACACGCCAGGGGCGGGTTCCACGTGGGAGACTGGCAAAATGCCAGGCACTTCAGAGGAGACGCGCCAGAACACCATAGATGATGATCTATCGCTGATCTGGCACAGCACGGTAAGTTCTAGATCCTTCGCTCCACTGCCTCGAATTTTGCAGCATTTGAGGCAGCAGTAGATTTTTTTAAAGACGGATCACCTGATGAATAACGACTACCGTCTTTCATGGACACTTGTAACTTGATGAGGGAATAGGGTACGGGGACATGAAACGAGAATAGAGAATTTAATGGTGGCTCAGATTAAATTATTGCCTGTGCAAGTGCCGCGAAGCACTGAATTAGAATGTGAACGGTTTTTGTGGGATTCACGCCCGTTCAATGTAGAGGACACAACGTATGCCGTGAATTAAAGACACGATTAATGCGAAGCCGCCATAAGGACTCTCTCTGACTAGGACAATATAAGGATGTGGTTCCACCGGGGATGTGGTCCGAGGAAAGCTAATTTGAGAACATTGCTTGACCTCGCTAAAGGCATAAAATGCTATTAGATGTTAAAAACACTTCTTCAAAGTGATTCTGTCAATTGCTGTCCACTTTTCATCGACTTAAGGATATTAAAAAAATATGGAAATTCGTAATATGTATTTTGTTGATGAAGTTTTATTATTTAATAACTTGGTAAAGTAAAAAAGTGTCTCATTTCAAGCGTTATCATATCAAGCGTTATAATTAGTTTTTTTCTGCGTTCAGATGTACTAAAACTGCAATCAATCCAGGCTTAGAAGGGGTACGGAATTTTTGTTTACCTGTGAATTGTAATAAAGATTATATAAGTTAATGCATAATTTATGTCACGTGTTGATTAATGAAATGACCCTAAATGTTTTTCTTACTTTGAACATCTAATAATTCTAATATTATTGTGATAACGTGTTATTAAAGTCATATTTAATGTAAATAATATATAAGATGTTTTTGTATACTAAAATGTCTAAACGTAAACACCCCCACAGCAAATCTTAATAAAAATGACTACAGATGTAGATTTATTACGGCCATTTATTTATATAATGCAAAATTATTTCACAAAAAAGAATGGTTACTAAACTAAGATGCTTGAGGTTAGCGCTCGTAATATGCAACAGAGAGGTTTTAAGACAATCTGTTGAAACGTAGATATGTTTTGTTAAAAGGTCATCTTCATAGTGAGAAAAGACTGAGCAGAATTTAGTCTGTAACCCTAAGGCCTCAAACTGGATTGCAGCGACGCAATAAATATATATTCTTGATGAAGTAAACTGAATGGAAGCGGTGCGGGAGCGTATAGGCCCGCGTAGCAGTCGTCTGCCCCGCATACCGCCGAGATTAAGGTCTAAAGGAGTGAGCAAACTATGCCGCGCCGCAGCGTACCGGATCTCAGCGGAAAAATCCGCCTCCATACAACTGTATGGAGACGGATGCGCGTTTCGCACACCGTTGACTTCAACAGTGTGACCACATTTAGTAGATTTTTTTTTTGGTACAAATGAATAACGGTTTAGTAGGTAGTCCAAAATATTTTAGTAGATTATAAAAGGAAATTGATATTATAGAATAAAATATAATAAATATTTTAAAAAGATAAAAAATACTGTGTACATAAACAATTAATTTTAGTTTAGTTTTATCCAAGTGCAATATATGGAAAAATAAGGGGAAATTCTTGGTAGAAGCTGAATCACGATTAAGAACATTTTAGTAGAAATAGTAGACTATAACAACGTTTTTTGGTATATCGAGTTACGGGTGATTTAAGAGTAGTCATTCTGACGTACTCAAAATCAACGAGACCCAGCCCGTTCAGTTTGCCACAACGCATTTTGCGCTGCGTTGAGCTTCGTTTCACCCCGGCACGGCCCGGCGCAAGCTCCGCCAAAGTGTGCGCGTCCCTTAAATGTTTAATTAAAAATGCCCAATTTAAACACACCAATGTTTTTTTGCTAGATTCGCGACGACGCCGCAGTGGGCGGCACGCACCGTGACGGGACGAGCGGCTGCGCGACGCAAGACACTGCGCACCGCTGCATAGGTTTGTGTCTCCTCCTACTCCTTCTACTATACCCCGCCGCGGCTTTCGAGGGCCGACGGCACCGTGCACTAACTAACGTTAGACTAACCGGTCCACTAACTCCGACTGACGCGCCGGTCAGCCCGACTGACGCGTCAGTCAGTCCGCCTGACGCTAGTAACGTCAGTCAGGTCAGGCCGCCGCCTGCGCCTAGTCGTACCGTCTTCCTGACATCCTAGTAGTGAGGCTCGTGATTTTAGTTAATTTTATAAGTACAAGCCGTTTTAGGTATAATTTGATTATGTTATAAAGTTTGAAGTGTCTTTCGACTAAACTAGGATAATAAATATTGATTCACTTAAATATTGTGAAAATTTTGTGTAAGCGTCGATAATACACAAAATTATATTTTCTAGATTGATATGTTCCTTGTTTAGTCGAATGTCCAAAATATTGAAGGCGTGCAAACGAATACATTTTGATAAAAAAATCAAAAATCTAGATTTATACCTACGCATACTGTTTTTATTACTAGATAGAGAGAGAAAACTCAACGTATAAACTACTTTATAAATGTTGTAGTTACCTCCGATGGCCTATTGCATTCTATGTAATATTCGTTTGCACATCTAAAAAGTACTTACCAACAATACGTTTGATCGAAGTTTCGCACATATTTATTTTAACTTTTAATTTATATTCGAAGAAACCTTATTGTAATAATAAATATATAGTCCGTTGAGATCACAGTGGTTTATAATAAAGTGGTTTATAATGAGAAAAAAATAAGTGTTTCCTTCGATGGTGTTCATAACTATTTATAATCCCCCCTGTCAAAATTAAACCACTGTTACATTAGCGTTCGGTTAGAGTTTACTGTCGTTTAAACAGGGAATTAAAATGTGAATCTTTTCAAGCTTACTGTGTTTTGATTACTGTTTATTCGGTGGTAAAATTGGACCTCATTAATTTAAATAATGTAAGTAAAGTCCAAAATTGTTTTGTAGGCTAAAACCACCCTAAGATAAACTAGTGCATCACACATTGATGTGTTTTATTTTAAACAAAATTAAGTGACAGTAAAACAGTAAAACATAAACGTAACATAAACATAAAATACAAATTAATTTTTATTAATGGGAAAAATGAAATTTTAAACCATGTAAAAATATATATTTTGCCATTTACAAAACATTTTGTATGTTACATGCTGTAGTTTATTTAAGGGTTTCATGTAAAAGTCAAAATCAAAGAGCTAGATAAAGTGCAATTACTTAATAACAAATTGTATACAATGTGACAAAATTGTACTGGAATTCACTGAAATTTTAGTCCTGAAATTTTAGTTATATTTAGTATTTATAAATAATAATAGATCGGTCGTAATAATTACATATAATACTATACAGGTTGTAACAACAGTAAGTGATAATACTTTAAGGTTTGTGTCTGTCCCTTATATAGGGTTCACTGTAAAAGTAGCGGCGCTGAAAGCAAAAAAAAGATTTTGTGATTTGATCTGAGTTTCCCAATACTAATCACAAAATTTTTTGGTCGCTTTCAGCGCCCCTTCTCAGTAAACTCTATATAAGGAGCACATACCGTAAATTATTATAACTTTTGTTCACCCTGTATACTGACGAACATTGCTGGTTATATGAGATCGGTCTGATGAAGTAACCGGTGTTTAGATTATTAATTTTTGACATAAATTCAGAGAATCACTTAGAGTGTGTGAAACTGGCCCTACAATCATGAAACAATTTTGTCACATAGTACCTTGTCCAAAACGTCCATTTTGCTCTTGTGATTGGATCGTAATGTATGCGTGTCAACGTAGAATACTTTAGGTGTACTTAAGTAGGTCTCCTAAATTAAACCTTATAGAGATCGTCATAACTATTAATTTTGTTTGTAACCTTCTATATTTTATGTCGGCTTAACTGTTGAGTCTTTGCCCAAAAGATATTGAAACGATTGGGTGCATAATTACAGTCAACATTCCATAACATTGGAGTTCTTAAGCAACGGATGAGCCAGAATGTTACTTAGCGAAATATATCAATACTATAAGTAGACACAATAAATCATATTAAGTTTCACGCATAATATATGTTACTAGACTAATTTACTGTTATTTTCTCATAGAATTATTACCCATATCCATCTTATACCAAATGTTGCGCATTTACTTACGTTCTTATTTATAAACTTAGATAATGTAATTTATAAGGGAGGCGTGCTGGCGATTTTTCTTTGCGGCTTTAGGTTAAGATGCTTATTAAAAAAAGAAAAATACGCTATGGCGTTTTCATAATACATATCTGTTACAATAAGCCGGGCAATAAATTGTCGTCTTAAGAATATTTATAGGGACACTGTCTCCTATAGCGATTCGAGCTGCCGATTAAAGTTTAGTGCAGACGAGCGACAACAGCTCATTGTTACAGTTTTTCAGAGACAAAAAATTATAATTTGAAATACGAGAAATCTTTGGATCACGCCAGAATTTACGGATAATGTACGAGCAATGAATATGCTCGAATTAGTAGTAGTAATAAGAATGAATATGCAAGGCATATTTGAAATTAAAAATAAGATATTAAAATAATACAAATACTTTTTTTTAATTTTTGTCTGGCTTTCTTAACACCACTTTCCCCAAATGTGCAATACGTATATTTATAATAACACTAGTTTTGAAAGTGTGGTCTATCACAATAGCTCGATCGGATGCTATAAATTTGGTGCAAACGGGCTTCTAGCTACTGTGGTAGACCACCCTTTTAAAACTAGTGTTATTATAAAAATAATACGTATTTTTATAATAACACTAGTTTTTAAACAGTGGTCTATCACAATAGCTAGAAGCCCGTTTGCACCAAACTTATAGCATCCGATCGTTGTTTCCATTATGCGAAAATATTTCGCTTTTAGCATCGAAGTTTCGAATATTAACACCTCTTTATGTTACGGCGAAACTCGTAATTCGGTTATGTTAAAACATTCACATTAAAGAGCTTAAATAGGTTTCCGTTATGTAACAATATTACAATCGATTCCGTTAAAATGTTGGAGCAAAAATGTTTTGCGGTGAATAAAACTGTGCGATAAAATATAAAAATATTTATAGATAGCAATAATTTCAATGATCAATTTTTTTAACAATGTGAGTTTTATTATGTTCCTATTATGCCATTGAGTCCTTAAACCTAACTAGCCGAGTATATCAGATCGAAATATTATAACTGTCTTGTGTTTCACTTGACAAAAAATTTTTCAATCTTTTTAATGTAAAAATACCTGATTCAATGAAAAAATGTAATTGTTTTAGCAACAAAAACCTAATATATTTTCAAAATTTAGATTTCAGACACTTTGCTTTTGTTATAAGCTAATTTAATTATTGTAGCATGGTAATTGTGTAAGATTAGGCTGTCAAGAGGCATAAAATAGGTAGCTGCCTGTGAATACATAATATAAAACTAGTGTATCTAATGCATATTGTGGTTGTGATCATAGTGATTACTGATCCAAAACATAGCTCATTGTATATAAAGATTAGGTTAACAGTAAAATTTGGAGACTTGTACAAATTTGCTCATGAACATGTAAATTTTTAAACGACTGAACCATCAAGATTTCTCATCGACTGGTAGTTAGTTAGCATAAGTGTAAACTACCTAGTTAAGTCCGTAAAATACGATTTCCGCGTCACTCACTGTAACTATCGCTCGATGCACTAGAAATCGTAACATTTTTATATCGCCTCGGTGTATCAATCGGCATTGAATAGAAATCGAAATTGTATTTATAACTGTAAATGTTGAATTTGTATATATTGAAAATGATGTGAATGGAAAATTAATAAAAGGTCTTTTATTACAAAATACATTTTTATTTGTAATGCGAGGACTCTTGTCACTGATCGATGTAAATGTTTAGGTCACCGTTGTTCTAGATTAAGTCAAACTGACGTTATTAGTTGCACTAGATTTCTTTGTTATAATTTATTTGTCGTTATAATATTTTTATGTTTATCGTTTACTGCATGCCCGCTTCGCTTTATTTGTGCTTATTAATTTTAACCTTTCGCTGTCGGCTTCATTTTTTTTATTTTTTTTTCTGTTTCTTCACTATTCACCTCTGATTTCATTTAATTTTGTGAATGTCCCACTAGCATGCACACTACGTCTAACGTCGGTTTGTCTACTCGCGTACAAAATTATATGAGATCAGCGACGAGATTCTTACGATCCCTCCTTCTTCATATATCTGTCTGCGTTCTTCGAACTTCGGATCTTCATAGCGCTGGCGACGCTGCATGGATATGGTACGGTGCTGGGTGGTGTCGGTCTATCTCTGTCGGTCACGTGTATTTAAATATCTGTTCTCTCTTTCACTAGAATGCGCGAAGGGTTTGCACTTGTACGACGGTAGGTGCTACCGGCGTTGCCCGGGGGGGACCTACGCGAGCGAGATTTTGATGGAGCGGAGTTCGCGGCGGCGGAATCTGACGTTGCTGGAGGTGGGGTTGATGAAGCGGGGAGACGCGCGTCCGACGGCCATCGAGGCCCTGGACATGGAGGTCCCCGGTAACTTCTCTAAGGCGCCCCTTATCTGTCTACCGTGCCACTACTCGTGCGTGACGTGCTCGGGGCCCCACAACAGCCAGTGCACGTCGTGCGCTGACGACGCGGCCCTTTTCAATTTAACAGACGTCGAGCCCAAATTCTACTGCTACCCCAACGTGGTAGTGGCGCAAATCAACAACGCCAACTATAATCTGTTCACGACGGTGGCGCTCGCGGTCACCACGGTACTCGTTATCGCTGGCTTCGTCATAACGTGCGTCTTCAAACGTATGAGTATATGCTGCTACAGCAACTACTACGACTCGAATATAAACGTAGCGTACAATAAGCTGTCCACGGACGAGAAGCAGCAGAGCGCTGTTGAGGTGGAGCAGGAGATACACAAGGCCTTAAAGAGTTACAGCGACTCTGAGTCCGAGGAGGATTATTAAAGTGCGTCCAGACTACCGTGACAGCCTCATACCGTGGTATTAATACTACTGTGGATGTTTAACGTAAAGATTGCCTAACTTGAAAAGACACGTCCTACTACTTTACTATTTAATAAATATTGGGAATTTTATACTCTAAGTAGAGTCCACTGGAGTCAGGGGTGCGTTTTTTTATTTAGACGATCTGTACTATTCATCCATCTCAGGGTTTGTTTGTCGCGCCGATTTTCCGCAAGCCCAAAAAATGTTTTTTACATTGATTGTATTCGTATTTTTGTAAGATGATGATTTCACTCATAAGGCCCCACCAATATGGCACGAGTCCATAGTGCAACTATACCATCTGGGGCCAATAGCAACTGGTCACAGTCACGATAATCTGGACCCACCTTAACATCTTCGGTCCGATCAAAACTATGCAGGGCAATTTGTGATAGAAATAGGATGTCACAATTCTTTATGTGATAGGATAAGAATTTTGTCGGTCGGCGCTTAGCGTGATAAAATGATCAAAATTGTAAGATACCTTGTAAATTAATAAATAATCAAACAGCATAATATCGTAAGAAATTTCAGCGCTGACTTAACCAGCTGTAACAGACGTGAAAAATAATTTTAGGTATTATTAATATAACCCAAAGACCTCGTTCAAAATTTCCTCTCTTTGTAATTCTGATGTGCCTTTTAAGTGTAGATAACTTTATCGACTATTTCGTCTGTTACTTTATTATAATTAATGAAATTTTAAACTGTTAGTGGAGTTTGTTTTCAATCATTAAATATATTCACTAATTACACGCTTTACGAAGTAAATTTAATCAGATAGTAAACTTATCATAATTAAAATAATAATCTAAATCTGAAAACTTTGTGTTTTAACGGATTCTTTTATTTCTATTAGGACCTGTTTCACCGCTTACTGTTAAAGTTTCTGTTAGGCTATCCACAACTTTTTTTGACAGATTCTCCATACAACATCTGTCAAATAAAGTTGTACCTGTCAAATAAATAGGCTATCTGTAGCGGTGGAACTGGCCCTTAATCTTTTTTTCTTTATTAGTCTATAATATTATTACTATAAGTATTTTTAATCAATGCATAATATTTTACTTAAGTGCTCCTTGCTCAAGATGCCATTTTTGTTAGGTAAGTATGAGCTTATTAGTGTAAATATGAAAATTGTAAATAAAACAGTTCCTATTTTTTATTTGTTTTTTATTTCATGAGGTTTATGGGTTGTACTGTACCTAAAGGGTTTTAAAAGCACCTAAGAGAGTGTAGTGTTCTGTAAATAAATTTCTTTCCTTGGGGTTTATCGTCTTGTAGCCAGGGAATCAAAATTAGTATACACTTTACAGAACGTAGCAAAAGCATGAGGGTTAGCTAAGTTGTAAACGTTTTTGCTTTTTTTTAGAATCGCCAAACAAAATGAAATGACATAAGCATTCTTTACACCTTATGTCATTGCCATACAATTTTTTTTTGATGCAGCGACATGAACCCTTACAAACCCATCGACGCCCGTACAAACCACAGAAAAAAATCCTATTCAGAGCTGATACTTCACACAAGACTCAATATTAAGAACACACACATACACAAGCTTACTTTTGTTAAACTCTGAACAATGGAATCTTCTTAATTTTAAATGGCTTTTTATGTTATTCATTTAAATAGCCAGATCAAAAATAAGAAGACAAACTCTGAAAAAGATTTTATAGTTGTAGAAAAAAGTATATTTCAACTTTATCTTGTTGGAAAAGGAAAAAAACGCTATAATATTTCTGCAAAATAAACTTTCATTGTTTTATAGATTTTTAATTTTAATATTATGTTTGGTATGCTGTATCAGTATCAGCTGTACTCTTTTCCCCTAAACTTAAAATAATAAAATGATATTTTTGTGTAAAAATATCCTAAAACACTTGAAATGGAAAAAAATTGAGGCTGATTATACTTAAGGTGCGTTCTCCGGTATCCTCAATACTAAAGGGTCCATTAAAGGGGCTCAAATTGTAAGGAAGCTGCAAAAATATCCCCTTACGTTGTTATTAATTGGATAGGGGGTAACCCCAAGTCCAATTTCAAGAGCAAGTGTGTCTTGAGTGATTTAAAATTATTATTATTGACATTATTTTTGTTTTCCTACGACAACGGTCCACTTTTCCTTCGTTTTAAGCATTTAAGAATCAGGTCGCATGTCCGATTAATAATATTTATGTTAAGTACTTTTTTTACTATCGTTAAGAGGATAGAGAATTGAAAATAGGTATTTGTAATATCTATTCCTGTCTCTAACCACAAGTCGGGGAGGCCGCAGAGCGCGATAGACAGAAATGCATTCGGAGTGAAAAAACCCTTTAAGAGAACAGGAAATCAACGATGCGTTGTCCCCTGATTCCTTCTCCAAGACATTACCGATTTAAGCGTTTTTTTTTTTATAAAAAATTAAAGAAAGTCTTCGGCTGTGTCCCTATGTTTTCCCTTTTGTATTTAATTTAGCCAAATTAGATTTCAGGGTGCTTGAACACAGCGAAAAATCTGGTAATTTTTTTCAGATTTTTGAACGTTCATGCTTAAAAATTAAATTATGTAAAAAAGGAAACATAGAGACATGCCGATAGTGGCCACTAATAATTGAAAAAATCGTAGCTCTATCGGCATTATTCAGGGAGAAAACAGGAGGACAACTTAATGTGTGCAAATGAGGTAAAGAAATGTTTCTTCGTTATTCCAGCAGTCATTCATTCACCATCCTATTTCAAGGATATCTATAGTGCTTTAGGTCAATCTAGGCGGTAGCGGTTTAACACTTTGTCAAAAACTTTGTCATGTTCTATACAAACCCCAACAATTTCGACATAGGGTTCAAGACCACTAACACCTCGATAGGGAAGATGCGTGTAAAACAACATTTATTAAATGTAAATTATTATGATGGTGGGCTAAGTGATATACATAATGTATAATGACAAAAATCTCTGAATTCTGTTGAGAAGTAAGTAAGATATTAGCGAATTAAGTTTTCTAACCATCTCTTTGTCTCTAAACGTAATTTAGTATGAACTTTGTATGCAGCTTATCAAAAAACTGATTGGACTACGTCGTTTATTAGTAACGATAGATTTATTTAAAGAAAGAAAATAAATAATGCATTCCTTTGACCAAAAGCACCCTATTATAGTGCTAAGTTAAAATGGGATGATGTAAAAAATACAGGATTTAGCAAGCCAGGTAAGCGCCCTATCGCTAGGCTTAGGTATTTCAAAACACATTACTAAAATCTAAAAATATTCTTTAAAACTGTCGAAGTGAATTTGACTAAGCACCGTTCTGAAACGACAGATTCATTGCAAGTGTCGCTCTAAGTTGTCCAGTGATCGTATTTTGGTCTGAAAGACCGGCTGTCAACGTCAGTCCCGCTCTGAGAGCTGTCGTTTGCATCCATCAGCAAATTACTAGCCCAAAGTCCTTTAAAGGGGACTGTTTACGCTTGACACACTTAGGCCCCATTCGGACTAAGAATTTTAGTCGTACGAATTTTATTTTACAAGTCTGTAACACGTAAACCCCCTTCATAAAAACATTTAAACAGTGTTTAGCTAATCAAGATTCTCAGTCTTTTTCTGGAATATTGAAAACGTCACACGACAGAAAGGGACAGCGAATCATGATTAGCTAAACAATGTTTAAATATTTTTATGAACAAGGGGGTTGATCTTAAAAAGTTGCCGATTAGAACGATGTTAAAAATAATTTGCGAGAAAAAGCGTACGGTGAAAAATCGCAATGCGGACAAGATCTCATAAGGAACACTACAGATTTAATTATTTATCCATCAAAGTATTATATTATGTAGTCAAGACAAATAATATTATTATAAGGAAGAAGGTAAGTGAATATGGTAAGTATTTAAAAAGCAGTTAAATAAGTCTAAAATGCATTTTTAATTATAGTATAATGTAATAAAAGTTCGAGGTTGCAAAATACACATAAATTTGAAATTATTATCCCAGTTAATGTTTTCACAGTTTTAATTTCCTTGTTAATGTTACATTCGTAACGGAAAATGAACAAAAATTCATTAAAATCTTCAAACAACAATAAAATAGGCAATTGTTTAATTTTTACCGTTAAATATCACTTTCTTTCACAATAATAAGGCTCTGAAGGCCGGTTTACACTTGATTTAATTAACTTGCGAGTTAACTTGCGCGATCGTCGAGTTTAGTTATTTTTGACGTTTAAATGGTAAAATCGAGTTAAGTTGTAAGTTGTTAATTAAGTTAGCTTGAATAGAACGCGATCCTATCTTTTGGCGAGTTAAGTATGAAGTGCTATCCCTCTCCCGCACCCCGCCAACCTAACTCACCAGCGTGTAGACGTCTGAGTTTAGTACAATTCATATTATTATATTTAAGTTATCAAACATTTTAATATATGTATTTAGTTGAGAAAAATTTTAAATTTAATTAGTTTGTTGGCTGTGATTGAGCAATTTATGGAGACTTATCTCGTTATAGAGCCAGCCACTATACACCAGACTTATGATTACTTAACTCGCCTACGTTTGAACGTCACGTAATACTTAATTTTTAGCTGATCGTTTTGTTATCTCGCTACTGTACTTAATTAAATGTAAACCGGGCCTCAGATCTTATTAGAGAAATTAAATTAAAAGGACTATAGTCATATATTATTTTAGGAAATGAAGCTTAAATACGAGTTGGTCTCCGGTCCAGGCTTAGCTTCAAAATTTCGTAATTTCAGTTTAACGTCAGAATAAGCAGTAACGAAGTACGGAACTCAAGAGAAATTAGGGGAAGTCTAGCTCTGAACATTTTCGAAATACAAAATTTGGTTACAAAATTTAACGTTTCATTCTGAGTATATTATGATCTTGAAGTGTGTGTATGTGTGTAATTTATAAGGAGTGACTAATTTTATTTTTACACGACATTCTTAAAAAATTGTAATAAAATGTTTGTGTTACAATGCTTGTGTTACAATACCTTTCATATCATTTAAAACTCCCAGGGTTAAAGTTTTCAGAAGATATTTTTTTTAAGCTTTTTAATTTGTACTTAACATTTAATTTTTGATTACATTTATTAAATCTGAATAAACAAATTTCTCATAAGTTTACCTCGATATGCCGACATCTCAAATTTTGAGTCGGCGCCTAGTCATACGGGGTCCGATTTTTATATAGGTCTATGTATTCCAGATAGAAGTAGAAAATTGCACCTATTAGAAAAAAAGGTCCTATTACTCAAGTTTATTCAAACTTTATAGTAAATAATGTCTTCTGTATATAATTTTTGTACTGAAAATAGATGAAACAATATTTTAAAAACATTTGGAGTCAATATCATGTCAATTATTCACGTGGGGCCAACTTCGTCGATCAATCTTATTATCGACGAAACGTGTCAATTTGGAACCAAAATTGGCTCTGAATGATTTGTTTGTGTAAGTATTTTGAAAGTAAGGATGAGCCGTAACGAACATCCACAAGGGTGCTAATTAATGAATGTATTGTATAATATTACTTTTTAGATATCATCAGCAAGCTTAAACCAGTCAATTGACTGTAATACTTGGAGTTCCGAATGCTAAAATGGTTTTTTAAGGACCTTGGTTGCACAGACTTATTAAGACTAGAGGCCACTCGAAATCATGAATTTTTCGGCAGATTACTTTTCGAACATATTTTTTTGGTTGTATTTTAAATTTTGTATGTTTTCGAATGTACGATAGTATTATTTTTGCTGTCGGCGGGCCGCAGTCTGGGCATCTATGACTTAGACTTTTATATACAATTGCTCCACGAACCATGTTTCTTTATTCTTAAAATAATACTTTGAAAGCATTTATGTTTAAAATATTTTGATAACCTGCTGAGCAGTGCGCGTATCGCAAGCCTGACGGAGCGTGCCGGGTCTTAGTGTGGCGGAGTTTTGCGCGGCGGATGCGACACGCCCCGGCAAGCCAACAGTCTGACCATATTTAGTAAATTTCTACTTTTTGGTACAAATGAATAATAGTTTAGTAAGTAGTCCAAAATCTTTTAGTAGATTAAAGTAGGAAAAAGATATTATAGAATAAAACATAATAAAACATTTTTAAAAAAGTAATGAAGACAGTCTGTATTAACATTCAATTTTGTTTTAGTTTTAACAACGTAGATTAACATTGATAAATAAAGATTTTTTTTGATAGAAGCTAAAACACGGATTATAGGATTTTAATAGAAACAGTAGAATATAGCAACGTTCGTGGTATATCGAGTCATGAGTGATTTAAAATTAGTCACACTGACGCACTTAAAATCCGTCAATCCGATGAGAACCGACCGGTCAACAGTGTGCTATAGCGAATTTTGCGCTGCGCTGAGCCCCGGCCTGCCCCAGCATGGCCCGGCGCGCTCCGTCAAAGTGGGCGCTTACCGTAAGACCTGTCCTTAGTGAATCTGTAAGCTGATGGTGTGGGATGAATTTTGCTTATTATATTTCTGGCACGTGGAAATTTAAGGTAAATGTTTTATTGGTTATTTTAAGAAAAGGGAAATTATTATATTTTACTTTGTATTAATTTTGAAAGGTTAATTAGACTATGATATTATGATAATGTTATGAGTAGTAAAATTGTGTTTGAAAAAAACGCTTAAAAAAATATGCTCGATATAATTTTTTTTTTGCAGCAAAATAAGAATTATTAAAAAACATAAAAAATAGTAGCCAAACAATAGACATTTATGCCACAGGCCTTATCTTTACCAGGAAATAGCAATTCATCTATATTCTATTCTTTAATTTTTCTACAAAACTTAATTCTTATTTGAGTAAGTCAGGCCACTAATGAACGTTTGAATAGAATTCCACTAATAGAGATCTTAGTTTCAACTTAAGCTTTGAATAGCACTTAAATCAATTGGTCTCGGCTTAATAGTTTTCGATCTACAACTAGCGTGAAATTTGGTTCCGTATAGCGAAGAACACTACGGATTTATTGTTTCTGTTATTATTAGTAATCGATTTGTCTAAACAAGGTTAATTCGTTTTAATAATATTAGAAATGAGAGGTTGTCACTTAGTACAAGCAATCAATCGACTTGATTTTATAGTTGGAAAAATGGAGAAGTATATAGGCAACGTAGCAAATATTTTTTTATTAAATTGCGGACTTTGAAGTAAAAATTGTGAGGTTTCAAAAATTTGTTTTCCGCACATTTAGATCGACTAGGTCAAATTGAAGGGTTTTAAATAGCCATTCTAGAATTATACATTACTTGATGTTTGAATTGTAATGGTTCCTGAAGTCGGGTTTTCTGTCTTTGATATTTAGCTTGTTGATATAAATTTAAATTGATATTACGAAAGCCAATAGGTAGATATATTTTGCAAAGATTAGTCGCTCTGTCAATGTTACAAATACTAGTAAATCTAGTATTATAACCCAGACTAAACCTTATTAATTATTTGTAATGGCTAAAACTATTAACTCAACACAAGCTTGCCATCTTGTGTTGAGATAACTTAATTCGAGTAAATGCTTCGTCAAAATTCACCGGCGCAAATATTTTAATAGTTCTCCGAAGCGTGTGTATAATTGCAAAAGCGATGGGTAACATTACGTTAACGCCACCCTATCTAATTTCAACCCAGAATTCGAGAATCCACCCAAAACGCCAATAATTACGTGGGGGAGAAAAATCCACCCCACAATTTGTAACCCCGACTCCCGACCCTCAAGCCTGCAACGCAAAAATTCAACACACATACCCCATTTCAGATAATTAAAATAATTCGTAATTTATACACACGCTGCTTTTGGGATCGAAAGATTTCTCAATAAATACCAATATTCGTTGAGTTTATTCCTATTCACATATTTGCACGAGATACTTTTATTTAGGGGGCAAGCGAGTAGACGGGTTACATAATAGAAAGCAACTGCCGTCGCCCATGGACGCAAATGTTCATCCGAAGAATCGCACGCTCGTTGCCGGCCTGTATGAGGGAATAGGGATAGGGGATTAGGGAACTTGCCATGGCCAGTGGCCCAAGTTCCCTAATCCCCTATTGGGTGTTACCAGTAACACCCAATCATACGTTGTGCTTTCAATGAGTGAGTTTACCGGTTTAAGATATTTAATATTTTAAATTATCCTAATTTAGTTGAGTTATAAACAACAAACTAATGCTACCATCGTATTTTACTTCGGCCATTTGTATTTTCTTGTATAAAAAGTTTGAAACTAAATCGCGCGTAAGTTGTTCTGAGGCAGGTTCGAAAAGGTCGACCCTGTATACTTTTACTTCTTATAAAACTTTATTTATGTACGTAACTAAAATAAACTGAAAGAAATACTGAGAAAAACAGAGTAAGATACATAGTAGTACAAAATAGGACCACAGCCACATTGTTCAGTTAGATTTTTGTATGTAACAACGCAGCACATTGTAAACCACTGCGTTGTTACATACAATCATAGAGGAATTTCTATGATACAATATAGTGATATCGCTACACATACATAATATTTCATATTCTTTATTCTCGGTCCGTAAACATCCCATCCGACGCCATTAAATTGAATTGTTTATACCAGGAAAAAATATGTAATATGAAAGAAATTAATTAACAGGCAGAGCTAGTCTACGTAATTTTCTTGGTTTGTGTCTAGCTGATATAGCACACCATCTCTTCCAGATTTGCACAACCAAACGAAATAACGTGCATCTGATGTAACGCCGTTTGTCCATAGCACGCCGTCACCGTTAAAGAGATTATTTCGGCCCAATAAAATGTCTCCGTATGACGTAGGTGCTAAGTTCCATTTTGCTCTGCGTCCTACAGATCGACGAGGACTGTAGAGCAATGTGTGTAGAAAATGAAACCTTTAACCTAGATCATAAAGTTGCATTATCTCTTTGACGGTGAATATAATCTCGTTGACGGTGTCGGCGTGTTATGGAAGTATGGACAAACGGCCTAAGACGTCAGAGCTACGCTGCGACGACCCAACGAAACGGGACAATGTGACCTCGACCTAATAGGCCGTAATATTGTGCTTCCTCTTAATTTTATCACTTCTAACTTTGCTTCTAACATACATAGACGAATGAGACGTATTTTGGGAACTTCTATTAGGTCCACTTCAATCTTTCTTTATAATAAGAAAGTACATGTTCGTGTCATTTGGAAACTTACAATTATATTTTGCCCAAATCCTATTTTATTGGCAAAATATTTGCAGTATAGACAAAATTCTGGGAAATATCTTCCAGTTCTTACTCAATGAATCACTGTGAAATTAATAAGAAAAGTTATGGAAGTATTTGTACATTAACAAACAATATGCTTTAATATTGCTTGGTTTAAATATTCTCTTAGACGTTACTTAAGTTTAATAACGGATAAAGTTAGTTCATTAGATTTATTAGCATTTTGCAATGAAAATATTAAATTTTACATATTTAAATACTTTCTCATTTTCCCGTTAAGTGCTAATTTAAAATTTTATTCAGGCATCAGTGATGTGGTTGTTTATGTTTAAAGTACATACTAATATAGTTAAATGAAAAAAATGATTCATTTATTAATTAAGAGAGACTATGAGAAGAGATCAATAGGATGAAACTGTCAAACAAACAAAATGGAATCAGTGACTAAACAATATAACGCCCAAGGCTAAACATTGCATCCAACTGTTAAGTAGTTGCACTATTATTCACTGAGTCTGATCTAAAAGTTCTGACTGTAATTTAGTGTAACGCAAACTTCGTAACTCTGTGGGTAATGTATCGCCTGGGCAGTATTTACATAGTCGACTGTCGCAAAGCGTAGCTAAGTCATATTGTACCTAAGTTTTTTTATGATATTTAGGGGGCAAGTAAACAAACGGGTAACCTAACGGAATGTTGCGCTACCGGCCTTTTATCAAGTATTAGGCTAAGGAAGGAGAAAAATGTAGTGTGGTAGGGAATGGGCGTAACGAGTTGGGCCTCTAGTAAACTTACTGACGGAACGAAACACAGCAAAAGCGCTGTTCTATGCTGGTTTCCTATAATTTATTATTCTATTAACTACTTTTTGTAATCTACCTTTGCAGTCAAAACTATATATTGCAATTCACAACGATTACACGCTCTGTATACAGCAATTAAATAGACTCAAAATATTCGTTAATTACGAAAATATATCTCAATTTAACATCGAGTAATTGAATACCGGTTAAACTATCAAATTTAGACGCAACAAATTAATTACGAGGAATCGGACACCAGACCTTTGATACGCCCACGATTGAGAATGATGGAATGGATTTCATTATCAAATTGTGCCGATGAATTTTGAAAAACTTTATAAGGGTGTGGGCGTCAGAAACCTTTTCATGATACGACTTTGGGCTGTTAGGCAAAAAATGCTTTTGTAAGTGTACTTTAAGTAGGCATATAGCTAAAAGGCAAGGCGATTCTTAAGTCGAATTAACAACTAAAAAGCGCCGACAAAAAAAATCAAGTTGTAATTTTAACATGTTAGCGTGTCTAAGTGTTTGTGTGTTTTCTGTCAGTCTGTGGCATCGAAGCTTTCAAACAAATCATCTGACTTTAAAGGATTAAAGCTCATAGAAAATCGTTATCTTAAAAAATGTATTCTATACTGAAAACGAATTGACTATACTTTTATTTAAGTTTAAGTTAACTAAGCAACGCTTTGGATACTTCCCATGGATACTCTCAATGTTAGCAGAAAAATACACGAGCGTTAAGCATTGGTAAGGCCTATATTTAGACAATATAGAGGACTGTAAATTTCTTTACAAAGACCTTTCATAAACATCTTCTGCTGAAATTATCAGCTCATATCGAGCGGGGAAAAGTGATGAAACTAACAAAGCTTATCTGGGATTTGGTGAGTGCTCTGAGGTGCTTCAACGATTTGTTATCTTTCATTCTACTATATTGGAGTAAGAGGATTGTTTGAACTCTAAAGAAAATATGTACCTAGTGAGTTCATTGAAAGGTTTTTCATGAAATCTTTTAAAGTTTTTACCTTCCGTACCTATCGTGTTATTCGCTGGGCGCGTGTTAAAATACTGCGGGCAAAACGTAGTCAAATAGCTGCCTGTTTTTTTTTTTAAAGCGACAATTTGCTTATCGCTGAGCATCAAGTATTAATTTTTTGCCACCGTACGCGCTGTGCGCATCTATATTGCATCCAGCGAGTAGGTTTAAAGCCTCTGCTAAAGGTAGGTTAGCCTGATAGGAGAACTAATTTAGATGTAGCTTTTCTGTTGGATATTTTCTAGCAATTTGCTCACAGAGAACAATTCCTTTACGGATTGTTTAAAAATGTTGAGGCTTTTTTCGCGTATCCATCTATTTTTTTTTTTAAATTAAGCTGACAATGTATTACAACCGCGAGACCTGCACTGCAAAATAACTTATCTTTTCGTTTATGAAATACCTTTTGTAATTTGTCTTTCCTGTTTCCTGAAATTTGACATTCTTTGCCACAATTAATTTGAGAGGAAAACAATTTTCGAAATTGTCACTCTGCGGAAGTCCAGATTTCGGATATATATATAGATATATTTATCCGGATATATATGACCTGAAATCAATACGTAAAGGGTTGTTGAGATTTGGAAGGTGATCATAAATATGCAAAAGAGGAGAATTCATGGGACAGTTAAAAAATATATGGTCAAGTGTACCATCATCCAACCCACACTCACATAAAAAGGAACCTTTTACTGTAATTTTATTTAAAAACACAGGAGTATAGCAGTGTCCTAAACGGATTCTACTCAAAGAGGAAAATACATTTTTTGTTAATTTCTTATATTTCCAGAACCAGGACTTATGACTAATTAAATGTTGTATTGATGCATAAAATTTTCATTTGGTTCTGCTTGACAAATGCCAATCTAATTGCCATGATTTTCGGGCATATATTTGTGAAACATTGAGAAGGTCATATGTCTGATACTCATAGTATTTACGGTCTACCTCATGTGATGAAGCAAACCTGTCCTGGAATCATAAATAGGGGGTATACTATACTAAGCCTGGAATCCAGACAAGTGAAATATTGGAACCTTTTTTAAGACTATTTAATAGAGATTGCATTGACATTTTTGGTAAACAGACCAATTGACATATTTTTTTCTAATTTGCAAAAGTAACGATTTTATTCTTAGAGATATATATTTATATCATAGTCTTGTTAGTCTTTAGATATATATGCGACTAGCGGACCCGATAGACGTTGTTCTGCCTGTGTTAGTTTTTTATTTTAATTTAGGGGGCAAGTTTAGCGGGCAGACGGGTTACCTCTTGGAAAGCAACTGCCGTCGCCCATGGACACTCATGACATCCAGAGTCGCAAGTGCGTTGTCGGCCATTATGAGGGAATAGGGATAGGGTGATTAGAGAAGTTGGGCCACCGGTAAATACACTCAATGAACAAAACACAGCACAACCGTTTCACGTTAGTTTTCTGTGAGCTCTCATTTGGCTCTCCCACGGCAAAGAGTCTCATTAGTTCACACCTGTACCGGGGTTTGAACCTGTAAAATATATATAGTTAGTACTCGCATCAATGAAATCAAACCGTCCAATGATAATTATTACTGTTTATTGTTCTTAAACGCTATAAGGCACAAACATCGGGGAGAAATTGAGCTATTCAAAATTCTTTTGTACATACAACTTTCTACTCCGTTCTCCCGTAAGTAGCAAAGACGATCATAAAGCACGATGTTTTCAAATACTGGCTGCAAATAGTTCTGGAGTAAAATAAATACAGCAGCTCGCCTGGTGTATACACGAGATATTTCGTTCCACATAGAAGTAAGTTCGTCAGTTGAAAAAACAAGTTCTGCGTCTGCCGAGGAAGTGCGGTCCGAGTCGTTGGGGATGAGGGAGAAGCCGTCCGTCACGTTTTTGACGTACATTTCAAAGTCATTATCGACGGACCTTACTCTGACACCTTTCCTCTTCCTCCTTTTAAGTTTACAGTTGCCTACAATGGTGAGGAAAATTATAAATAAAGTTTACAATGTTATCTCTTCCGTTTCACACCCCTAAGTTAAATGTTGTAAACAAGTGAACGATATATACCTATACATAATATATATCGTTCACTTGTTTACAACATTTTAAACGCCCGATGAAGTGAGCACAGGGCAGCTACTGTTTTATCATGCTTAACAATTAGTTATTTTATCGTTTAATAAATTAATTTGAAAACCAATAAAAACGGAGCAAACAGAAAATGCTGCAAATAACAGAGTGGTGAAGTTCATGTTAATAGGATGTACTCACGTTGAAATCCATATAACTGTAGGACCGCTCGAGCCAAAAGATTGAACACCAGATCCCGGATGTTAGAGTTAGATACGACCTGCGGCTGAGTCGCCAGTCTCAGGAACGTAACTCGTAGAAAGCCCGATCCTCCTAGTCTGGTGCACTCCGCCTTAAAGCTCTCGCTCAGGGGGAAGTTCTTGAAAGTGTTGTCTTTGGCTTCCAACCTGTGGTAGCAACAGGGCATGATGACCAGAGACCGGGCTCCGGGCATCCTGAGAAATATATTCATGGCGTCCACGGACAAATCGGCGCAAGCGTGTAACCCTGTTATGCAAAAAATGTCCGTGTTTGGGAATTTGCTACTGATAAATTCTTCTAAACGAGGCGCAGAATGCTCGGTGACTGTATGTTTTACATATTTGACCTTTTCGATCGACTCAGAATGATATTTTCTCTGCCTTTTTTTAGCCTCCACGTAGTGGTACTCGTTGCACTCCAAGCCTAAAACCTGACAGTGGGTAGTCGCAAATAACTGTTGGTCCAAGTACCCCTGGAATAAGATTAGGAAGGAAATTAGTTTAAGCAGGATTATGACACAATAAAGAAATAAAACATACTTTACTTTATACTTAAAGAAACACGCTTTTCTTGCACTTTTCCACTATATTTTTTCTTAGATTTTACAAATTTATAATAAATACACGCCTGGTTTCGACATCACCTGATGATTACTTTGTCAAAACCGGTCGTGTATTTATTATAAATTTGTAAAATCTAAGAAAAAAGTGTATTTCTTTAAGCATGAACATGAATTTCGACCATGAATCAACAGTACAATCAATGACATATATACTTTAAACAGTTGAAATAATTCTTACCAATCCGGAGCCAAAATCTACGATAGTGTCACAGCGGGTCTGATCACAAACGTTTCCCAATTCTTTAGCCAAATAAATAATTTCGTGTTTCTTCTTATGACTCAGAGGGACGTCAACTACGAGCTCCAATCTATCGTCCACGATAAAATCTTTATAATTTGGCGTCAATTTGTCTAGCTTCGGAAACATATTAGCGAAATAATCGTTTGTAACATTTCTTAGATCGAAAAGATCGTCGTAAACGTCGAGATCATCCGAGCTACTTGGGATCTCGTCCAATACATTTTTAACTAAAACATCGGTGTTGGGATACTTGTACAAGTGTTGATACTCCGACAGAAACGTAAGCACCTCCTCAAAATATTCGGCAGAGGAAGGAAAAGATACTGGAAGAGTCATAATGTAGCTGCAAGAAAATAAATAGCTCGAAGTTATTACAGTAGGTGGTGACCTGACACGTACAATACATTTATAGGTATACCATTCATAAATTATAATTATTCTGATCTCGTTTTTTTAGTTGTGTATGAGAAATGGAAGAAATGAAACTTAAACTGGATAGGAAACAACTACAATGATAAGAAAAATATTTTTTTAATGTTTATTAATTTAAAATCTCTAAAATACTAGTAACTAGCATTAACCACTTTAATTTATCAGTCAATTTTGTACTGAAATTAGTATGTGAAAATTAGTTTTAAAGTATCTAACTGTCGTGGTGGGCTTGTATAAGTCTCTAGGAGTCCACAAACAACACAATAACAAATCAACTTCTCACCCTTTTGAGCATTATCTTTTTAACTCGTCTATAAATGGTTTTGTCACCGCCTATCAATTTTGTTGATATACACTATTTTCAAGAGACAATAGAAATTCATATGTACTTGTTTTATATTAGATTGCTTTACTTATTACTTGACACATTATAATAATCCGTAGGTACGACACAATAATTTACAGATATTATGTAGAATTCAAAGTTGGTTCTTCACACAACACGATCACTGCTGAGGCCCACTGACGGTCTCCCACTGTTCGCCGCCCTTAGCCAGCTGCTGCGAGGCGCCGTCGCCGATCACGCACTTGCCCCCCCACTTGTCGCTCGTTAAGTACTTGGCGCACACTTCCACCAGGTCCTCCTTCGTCACGGCCAGCACCCTCTCTCGCTGGGTCTTCCATATGTCGTACGACAAGCCGTACAGAAACAGATCTATTCCTTTCATGTATTCCGTTACGGGCTGGTCCATCTGCTGCAGAATGGACAGTTTTGCTTCAAATAGGTTTTGATCGTCGACTAAGTTTATATTTTTGGCCATCCAATCTGCTGTCTCGTCGAACACGTCCAGAGTGACGCGAGAATTCGGATCTCTGTACGAGTAGAAATTGAAAGCGCCGTCGGTCGAGATCATGGCGCCGCCCCCGTACGCGCCGTTTTTCTCCCTGACTATGGGGTGCAGGTACTTCGATGTTACGAATCTCGACAATACCCTCAATTTTGGATAATCCGCGTGCGTATACGCCACCGTCGGAATCACTTTAGAGCAGAAGTTGACTGGAATATTCATAGAGATGTGTAGTCCCCTGTTCGTTTTATTCGGCGTTAGGGAGTCGGTCCAAGTGATTCTATTCACTTCTTGCGCGTCGCCGGGACATAAACTCTTGCAAAAATCTTCAACCGGCCTAAGGACATCGGTCGCGTTCGAGTAGTGGAAGGCTGCCCGCAGATTGCTGCCTTTTATTATTTGCTTGCTGATCGAATCCACGGTCGACTGTATGTCTACAATATCGAACTTCTTCTGAATACCCTGCATGTCGATGACGTGTTTCATTCCCATAAGACTCTCCTTACACTCGTCTACGGAGGACACGAGGGATCGGGCCGCCTGCATCGCGTACGTGTGCCCGCTGTCGATGATTCCGCTCGTCAGGGACGAACAATAGTTGTTGAGCAACATAGTCATCCTTTCGCTATTCTCGAAGTTGGGCTTTTCGAATATTTCTGCCCAGATTTCTAACATTTTTGGCAAGTTTTGATCGAGGCAGTGGCTGCTGATCAGAACGCCCTGCTCGTACTGCTCCTGCTGACCGACGTGCTCGGTTATGTGCGCCATGAAACCCAACCCCGACGTCGACTTGCTAACGAACTTGTCGAAGTCTCTATAGTTGTAATTCTTCATATCGAACTTATTTACGACGTAAATGAAGAAAGGTAGCAAACTCCTTTGCGTGCTATTTAAGCTGTCGGTACCCAGTACGCCTTTGAAGTAGGTTACGCCGTTAGTATTGGCTTCGCATAGTTGTAGTGGTATGGTTCCAAAAATAGTGTGTTGAAGAGCAGGTGCAGTTTTACTAAGAGCGACCTCGTCCATCTTTAAGCATGGTAGCACATCTAGATTCTCCAGCTTTTTCTGAGCTTCGGAGAGTTCAATTCCATCAGAGTATATAGTTTCTTTTTCCTTGGAAGTGAGAGCTTTCACTTTAGATTTAAGCAGTTTCGCCTCCGCCTCATTGAAAATGTCGTCAAACTTTGGATCCGGCTGCATAGTCATAACTAATTTATGATTATTAAGAATAAAATATTTTTCGATGGCGTCTTTTACGTATCTCGGATTCAGCAAATTTTTCTTTAGTTCGCCGAGCAGCTCATTTATTTTAAGAGCGTCGAGGATGGGTCCGTCGTGATTCCAAAGAGGCATCAGATTAAACAGCAAATTCAAGCCAAATCTAGGCGACTGGTGCTTGATAGAAAGTTCAAATCCATGCAACACACTTTCAATATGGTCCTTCTCAAAACCTTTTGTGAATATACCATCAATGGTCTGCTTAACTATATTCTCAATTACATCAAAATTAGATTTTTCTACATCTCTCAATCCAATAACAAATAGTGTGTCTCTAATCTGATTGTCATATCCAGTTAAAGAGTTGTAGCCTCCTGATATGTTCTTTTCAATTAAACTTTTATAGAATGCTGAGTTTGGACCCAGTATCATTAACTCCGCCAGAGCTGTCATCATGAATGTTTCATATATCTGTGTTATGTCCGACATAACATAGCCTATTGCTATCTGGTTTTGTTTATCCACAGAACCTCCGTACTGGTCCACCCTGCATGTGACATTAGCTCTGCTGGGGGCCTTCCACCTCTCCTGTGGACTCACAACACTATGTTTAGGATCCAGATATTCATATTTACTCAAATATGTTTCATTAAGAAATTGCAAATTGTGTTCAAGAGGAAAGTTTCCATAGGAGTATATTCTAGCATTACTAGGATGATAATAAGTGGAATGAAATGTTTTTAAATGCTCATGTGTAAGTTGTGGAATGCATAATGGATCACCACCGGATACATAGCCATAGGTGCCTTTAGGTAATATTGTATTTATAAACTTCTGTCCAAACAATGAGCTGGTTTCAGAAAAAGCACCTTTCATTTCATTGTAAACTACTCCTTTAAATACCAAATCAGAATTTTTATCTTCTAGTTTTGAGTGCTCCAGCCTCCAGCCCTCCTGCAGAAAATCTAAACGCAATAGATTTGGCCTAAAAACAGCATCAAGATAAACTTTCTGTAAATTCCTGTAGTCTACTTCATTTTGAGATGAAAATGGATAAAATGTATAATCTGGACCTGTTAATGCATTCATGAATGTAGCCAATGAGCGGTTTAACATTTTGAAGAATGGATCCCGCACTGGATACTTCTCTGATCCACACAGCACCGTGTGCTCAAGAATGTGTGGAGTTCCCATGGAGTCCAATGGTGTTGTGCGAAATCCCACTGAAAACACATTATTGGAATCATCTCTTTCTAAATGCAAGTACTCTGTTTTTGTTTTTTCATGGGTAAGAAAATAGGCTGTCATATTATACTCTTTTATGAGTTCAACATCTGTGCACAGAAAGCCGTGATATACGTTTCCAGGAGAGAAGTGAGTTGACACCCGTTCCTTCTTTTTGAGCGTGCTGTCGGCATAGTTTCTGTTACCGGAGACTTTTAGTCGCTTCTGCAGTAAAGTCCACCTGTTACTGATTCTAGCGTACATCTCTACGTTTTTTCTTTACCTGAAAACATAACGTCACTCACATTGATAATTCCCTGCGTATTTTTGAAAATTTGATCTTCATTTACAAAGCTTGTGAAGCACATAAAAAATATTCGCTATGGGTAATAAGTATGATGCAATGCAAATGTACTTACTTGAATTTTCCCGTAAAAACAGTGTATATTGATAACGTACTTGTTATTTTTAGGTCTTAAACTATAAAAACATAAAGCTTCATTTATTTATCTCCTCACTGGCTTTCTTCTATTAAAATTAAATTAATTTTTTCGGCTTTCTCTTCTTCTAGTGTTCTAGTCTCTAGCATGCCCGGCCTTGTTGACAAATGACATTAATTATTGACTTATTTTTATCTTCTTTTTATGGCGCTACGGCTATATAACCATGGCCAGTGTCGAGTAAAGGCGGGAAACTAATTTGCTAAACTTCGCTAATTTTGTGTTGTTTCGGGTTTTGATGCGTTACAATGGTAGGATGTAAGCCATTATATATTCGATATCGAGCACAGATGTGAGCAAGTGATATAACTTCAAGGAAGGTGCTATTTATGTATCCCATTCAAAACTCTATTCGAGATTTTATTAAAGCGTCTACCACGTTTACTCAACTGACTGACTTGACGCTTTGACCGATGTTTTACCTTGACTTTGACTAGATTTTAAACTTGACGATATAATGTAACGTTGCAAAAATATTATTGAAACAAGGAAATTGATTTCCCGCTTTTACTCGACACTGGCTATATAGCCGAAGTGTCAACTAATTACAGAGATAAAAAATCTTTATAGATAAGTCTATGGATATTGAATTGTCAACTGTCAAATGTCTTTTCTTTGCAAGTTCTACACGTGTTTACGTGTGGAACGATAATATTAGGTTTTATTTGAATCTAATGTAATAAAAAACTCAAAATGAGTTTATACAACTTCAAAAAGATAGCCGTGGTCCCCACGGCCAAGGTAAGTCCTATTTGAGTCTTAATCTTCAAATGTTTTGGTGAAGTACGTAACATTATTTATAACCTACGTTTGATTTATTTCCAGGACTTTATCGATATAATTCTTTCCAAAACACAACGGAAGACGCCTACAGTTGTACATAAACACTATAAAATTACACGTATACGAGCTTTTTATATGAGGAAAGTAAAATTTACGCAGCAGAATTTTCATGATAGGCTCTCGAGAATAATACAGGTGAGGTATATGACTTTTCAGTTATTTTGCTATTTTTATATGTTTTCAGATGACAAAATTTGTAAATAGTCAAATAAGCATATTATGCAAAGATAAAAACTATTTTGTACATGATATTGATTCTAATATATTTTCAGGAGTTTCCAAAACTAGATGATGTTCACCCATTCTATGCCGATTTGATGAATGTACTCTATGATAAGGATCATTATAAGCTGGGTCTTGGACAGCTTAATACAGCAAGACATCTAATAGACAAGTAAGTTCTATTTTATATAGCTGGTATAGACTAAAGTTTATTTGAATTGGGAGACAACCACAATAAACAACAACATTTTGTTACTTTTTTTTTTGCAATATTGTGCAACACATTTATGTTACAGTGTGGCCAAGGACTATGTGCGGCTACTCAAGTTTGGAGATTCCTTGTACCGATGCAAACAGCTCAAAAGAGCAGCCCTTGGTCGAATGGCTACCATTATGAAGCGCCAGGCTGCTAACCTCACATATCTTGAACAGGTAACATTAGATCATAGATTCTTATCTTTAAATAATCTAAATTAATTGATATTGATAGGAACCATACAATTTTTTTTTATCTCATCATTATTATAAGTTTTTTTGAGACTCTTAATATCTTCATAACCAATTTTATTTAAATTGGTCATGCTTAAAATGGTGAAGAGATAACAGAAAGCTGAAGTGGTGTATCTCAAAAAGACAAATTTACTTCAGAGCTGCAAACTATTTAAAAAGTATATAACACATTAATTAATAAAGATAAAAATTGAAATTTTGAACATATTATACAAGATAATGCAATATTAAATTTTGTTGAAAATTTCAACTTTCTTTCTTAAGTTAAAATTTTTGCTCTGGTGTAAAGTTGAACATTTTGAGATACTTTCACATTCTGTTGTTGATATAATGATGTAGACTCCTTATTATAATCAAGTGATAAAAAAGGAAACTTTTTAAGCCTAATAAAGTTGATTTCTTTTCATTATTTTTATTTATTGTTTTAAATATTTTTTTTAACAAAAAAATAATTTATCTGTTTTCAGGTCCGCCAACACTTGGCTAGGCTACCATCAATAGACCCATACACTAGAACTATTATTATCTGTGGTTTTCCAAATGTTGGTAAATCAAGTTTTATCAACAAGGTAATGTTTTGTTTGTGTTGTCAAGGCTCTTTATGTTTGATATGTTTTTTTTTCATAATTTAAAAATTAATACAAATGACATTTTTTACAGATAACTAGAGCAGATGTTGAGGTCCAACCTTATGCATTCACAACAAAGAGCTTGTATGTTGGCCACACAGACTACAAGTACTTAAGATGGCAGGTGTGTCCTAGATATGTTCTTTATTTTTTGATAATTATTGCTTATTTTTTTCACTATGAATGATGATTAATATACTTTTTTTTATTAATGATCAGGTGATAGACACGCCGGGTATCCTGGATCACCCCCTGGAGGAGCGCAACGTGATCGAGATGCAGGCGGTGACGGCGCTAGCACATCTACGCGCCGCCGTGCTGTACTTCATAGATCCCTCCGAGCAGTGCGGACACAGCATAGAGGAGCAGATCTCGCTTTTCGACAGCATCAAGCCACTGTTCAGCAACAAACCATTGGTGGTGGTGCTCAACAAGGTGGATGTAGTGCAGCCCGAAGACCTACCGCCCGCAAAGCGTGTGCTCATACAGCAACTGGAGGCCACCTGCGCTAAGGAGAACCTCGTCAAGTCAGTGTTGAAGTCTTATCACATTAATTTTTATACAAGAAGATTACAATTTACAACTAACACACATGCACCTCTGTTATTATATTATACACACATGCAGACATCAAACTTACAAAATTACTCTTTGTGCATGTGTTTTTTTAACCCCCAGTTAAAAACACTAGCAACTTCCACAAGTACCTAACCTATTTGATATAAATGTTATTTTTGTAATTTTGAATATTAATATAGTCTGAAATGTTAGTGCTGACAGCAACTCTGAGCTGCGGAATGTGCCGGTGCTGCGCATGTCGACGGTGACGGAGGAGGGTGTGCAGGAAGTCAAGATCGAGGCGTGCGAGCGCCTGCTCGGACACCGCGTCACTGAGAAGATGCGCACAAAGAAGGTCAGTTCTCTTTCTATTTGATATATTTGCTTTACCCAGAATTTGATAAAATAATTATATCCTGTATATTATTGGTCGAAAAATTTTAGTCTTGATAATTATCTATTAATTTTTACTTTAAAAACCGCCATTTTAATTTTTTAACGTACCCAGTGTCACCATCCATTAAAATCCATTAACTTTTAGCTTAAGAGTGTGCCAAACAGTAGGCTTACTTGACTTATAATAAATTTCATAAACAAACGCATAATTGTGGTAAAACTCTGCCTACTGAATAGTATTTCAACCTAATCATAAAATAAAAGCTTTTGATTGATAAATAAAGTCGAATTGAAATGATAAAAATATGATTTTATATGTACTGACGAAAGCGCTTTTAACATACATCCAATTAGGATGTGATGTCATGTCAGTAGTAGTTTAATGTCTTTTTATTTAAAAAATAATGAACATTAAATTAATGAATATATAAGCATGAAATTAGCTGAAATATATTTCAGCTCATTTCACTTTTGTTTAATGTTTATGACACTTTAGACTTCTCGTTTTCCACTTAAAATTGTTATTTAAAATATAAAGTTTTAAAGTTTTTTTCCGTTTCGACTCCTGTTTCACGAAGATTGCAAGTGAGGATACATTTTTGAATAAAGTGTACCAAATACCAAGTGAGACGTCACACTTTGGCGGATCGTAAACTCATCGTGTTTTTGGCGGCATTCGAAAGGCGAAATGAACAACATTTTTTTATGGGTTTCTTTGTTATAAAATATTGAAATAATAGTATTTTTTGTGAAAGCTATGATTATGAAACTATATGCACGAAAAAAAATTAGTCCAAGTAGCCTATTATATATACATTCATACATACGCACTCTCGAAAAACATAAGTTCCCTCCTGGTGCAGTCGGTAAAAAGTGGTAGTAATTTAGATGTGTACACTGTACAAGACTTAAATATCTATCTATGGTCACTTCACACTGTAATATACTTAATACATTTATACTATACACATATTTAAGGTTTTTTATTATATAATACACATATTTAATATACATCCATGACCCAGGAACATTGAAAAACTTTTTGTTCCATCGGCGGGATTCGAACCCACGACCCCTGGCGTAAGCTACCATAGCTCAACCACTGCGCCACAGAGGTCGTCAAGTTTATAACTCGTGGAAGTAGCAACACTGTAAGAGCAATTTTTTGAAGTTTGCCTGTTCAAAAATAAAAAGTAATTATTTCAGTGCAGCAGATTCGGAAATAAATAGAAAAAAGCGCAATGGAGACAATTACCTGTTTAGAATATTCTTATCACACTAATACATGTTACAATAAGAGCTACCTCTGCCAAATTTTATCAAAATCACTCCTACTAATTGAGTTTTTGTTAAAAAAAATGGAATATTTCCAATCAGTGAGTGAAGTCTATAATATATTTTGTATAATTTTTTTTTATGTATCAGGTGGACGGCATTCTGAACCGCCTGCACGTGTCGATGCCGGCGCCGCGTGACGGTCGCGAGCGGCCGCCGGTGCTGCCCCCTGCGGTGCTCGCCAAGCGACAGCAGAAGGCCGACCGCGAGGCGCGCAAACGCAAGCTCGAGCGAGAGATAGAACTCGAGGAGGGAGACGACTACGTGCTCGGTCAGTGTCACTTGCTGTAGGACTACAGACTACACACACACTACATCAAGAAATAAATATGAATACACTGTAATATACAGACAGAATTACAATTCCTTATAAAAATAAAGCAATATACAATATTATAAACCTGGAAGTAATAGGCAGCATGCTTGATATTGTGTGTCTATAATCCTTAAATATCATAATTTATTGTTACACTTATCATTTTTCAATTGAAAAATTATCATTTTACTAGAAGAAAAAACCTCAAGATTGACTTACCCCTCTGGGGCCACTGAAATTCAATTATAATGACAACTTAGGGATCAACTGTTTATGAGATCAAAAGTATTGTCTCACTGAGAGTTATGGTAAGTACATTCAAATTGCATACAAACAATAACTAGTACAATGATGCGCAGATCTCAAGAAGAACTACAGTGAGATAGCGGAGGAGGAGCGTCACGACGCCATCCCAGAGTTCTGGGAGGGTCACAACGTGGCCGATTACATCGACCCCGAGATATTCGACAAGCTGGCCGAGCTGGAGCAGGACGAGGCGCTGCGGGAGGCCGGCGGCATGTACGCCGTGCCCAAGATAGAGCTCGATGAGACGATGCGGGAGATCAGAGACCTCGCCAGGCAGATACGGTACGGCTACTACTTTATTTTTTTATTTAATCAAAATATTAGTGGTTATGAATGAAACAGTTTGAAATACCTTATCACTGTTTGTGACACAGCACAGAATGCTACAAACTTTTGTAAATAAAATATTGAGGTCTGTAACTTGCACATATAAAGGTTCGTTAATTATTGATTTAATTTAATGCTCTTCAGTTTGAAACAGCTTACAATATGCAGCAGTATAATTTAATAGTGTAGCGATTGTTTTTAGACTACTTGATAGACATTTAACATAACATTACTGTGACATTTCAGCAACAAGAAGGCGGTACTGAAGGACGAGTCGCTGCTGCGCAAACAATCCACCAAGCCTGTGATGCCGCGCACCTCCCGCGCGCGCGCTCGAGACCGCACCGCCGACAAGCTAAGAGACGAGATGGAGAAACTTGGTACGTACCGCCCTACTGTCTACTCGTATACTTCATACTGTTATAGATTTATATGGGACTACATAATGCCTGCAACTTCGTTGCCCCATAACTCGTTTATAGCGCGGGAACCTTACATTTTGCCAGGATAAAAAGTATCCTATGTCCTTCGCCGGAAATCAAACTATCTCCATACGAAATTTCATTAAACTCGGCTCAGCCGTTCAGGCGTAAGGAGGTAACAGACAGACAGCCATACTTTATATTTATAATATTAGTATTGAAGTATTGAAGTATTCTTGTCTCAAAGAATCTGCCTTTACTCAATCCATACTTCAATATTATATTTTTGTGGTAAGTGGGTAAGTGCGCGATAAGCTAATTTCTACATGCAGAAGTTATAAAGTGGCAATCTTTAGATTTACTTTATGATTCCCTTGTAAAAATGTGTGATACATTATAATAAATTCTAATACTGTTAGGTTTGAGATGATACTGGACAAATAGACGGATGGGCAGGTAGCAAAAGTTCTTTGATGATGGATTTCGTTGTTATGAACTAAACTAAAAAAAATTTACAGCATGTTTATATTTTGTTTGTGTGTAGGCGTGGACATGTCGGAGACGAAGTCTGCTCACTTCACGCGCGCGGACCGGTCGCGCTCGCGCTCGCAGTCGGCGGCGCCGGCCAAGCGCGCGCGGCTCGACGTCGCCGAGTCGCGCGCCCGCTCCGTCTCGCGACCCGCCAGAGACACGCAGGGAGTCAAGGACGTCGCTGTCAGTATACATTTTTGTTTTTTGAATATCTTGCCTATATTAACTGTTCTACCAGTCGCGATATCTAACAGTAGATATATAGCTTTCTACATACCAGTTTTTTAAATTACGAAAATCTATAATTTCCGGTCACAGCTAATAATTAAAACGTACGGCATTCGATACAAAATGTTTGTAACAGATTTGCACTGTTTGATATAGTGAACATAATTTATTGTCTTATATAAGATTTGAACAACTAAAAAAAGTTATGTCAGAGCCAACTGACCATGAGATGATTAAATCTTTTATGGTAAGACCGAAAATATCTTAAGTTTGTAACATATCTTATGACTTTTGATATGTTATTGAAAGAGCTAATGCTTAAATTATTATATTATAAATATTTTGACTAGTAATTAAATTTCAATCTAATATAATAGTTATTTAATTCTACTTTCTAACGAATATTTCAGATGCAAAGGAAGGCGAAGAAGATGGCGCACGTGGCCATCTCAAAGAAGACGAAGAAGATGGGTCTGAAGGGCGAGGCCGACCGCTTCATCGGCACCAAGATGCCCAAACACCTGTTCGCCGGCAAACGCGGCGTCGGCAAGACCGACAGACGGTGAACATCCTCTATACAATCGTGCATTTGCAGACCAATATATTATATGCGTTATTCTACAATTTGTTGTTTCATTATACTCCTTTGTAATTTAGCCTGTGATATATCTTCCAAAAAACAATATGAAAACGGCGTGGATTTAATTTAAATTTGCAGCTCGATGCAATATCCGCATAATGTTTTTGTTGAATATAAATTGAAAGTATTAAACAAAAAAAAACTTACAAGACTATGAGAACAGTGCACGAGCTATACTAGTTCTGTCTTTGTCTGCTGTATAGAAATAGGGACACTGTCTTTAGAGCTTTATAAGAAAATTTTAAGATAAGTTGGCAGTTTCTCCTTACATATGTTAAAAAAAGTTGTAGATAGACTATCCGACACTTATCGGTGAAACGGGCCCTTATTTAGCAAATAAACTTTTTGGCATGATCAACTAGCAAGAATAAGGTACCTACCACTTCTGTGTTTTAATTTACGTTAGTAAATAATATGCATTCTGACCCCTCAGTAGCTGTAAATAAATCGCTTTTCATCTATACTAATCCATACTAATATTATAAATAGGAAAGTGTGTTTGTTTGTTTATTCTTTCTTCACGTCGTAACGGAGCAACGTTATGACGTGATTTTTGTGTGAAGTTGGGGAGGCTGGAGAAGGACATAGGCTTCTTTTTACTGCAACTTATTTTGGCGCAACGGAGTAGCGAGCATCCTCTAATGGTAATATTATAAATGCGAAAGTGTATCTTTCTGTTCGCTACCTTACCGTCTTGGGCGTGAAGCCCAAACTGCTGAAGCGAATTTGCTAAAACTGAGGAAGGACAGGATCTGATACTTCTTACTCTGACTACTGCTATTTTGGAGCAACGGAGTAGCAGCCGTCTTCTAGTAAGGTAATATTATGTCTGCAATCAGCACAGTGATTTGGAACAATAACGCAACAGGCTTTCGGCCAAGGGCGGATCCAGCTTTGACGTGATACAGGGGGGAGGTCACATACTCGTGGCAAAGTCACAAAAGGGCGTTTTGGCGCCAGGGTGAGGGGAGGTGTTAAATACTCGTGGCCAAGTCACAAATGGCGAGTTGGCGAGATAAAGGGTCTCATACTCCTGGTTTTGTCACAAAAAGTTATTATCTATTAGATAATATCTAATTTGTTAATAGATACAAATTTTATTAGTCTACCTAGGCTATCAGTGTCGGGATCCCGTCTAGCGGGGGGTCATGACCCTCTCCTGGATCCGCCCTTGTTTTCAACAGAATTTAATTATTACTTAATATGTTGTTAGTTAAAATATCGCATATGAATTTTCTGTCTCAAGTTACGTAATTTTTTTTGCATAAAATTCTACCAAATATCACCTATCGTCGAGTCGGTCGAGTTGTGAACTGAAAAATTATATTACATGTTTACGTCAGTCTCTACTCTCTTAGCGATTAGACTTAATATCAGTTATAAATATCATTACACACAGTCGTCGCACAAGAAAAAAATAAAACACAACATTAGCAAAATGAATGGCACATTTATATTTAATTAATATTATTCATTTTTATAATTATAATTTTCTCATAATCATCGATCATTTATTCTATGCATTTGTTGAAATCAGACGCTATACAAGTGGTCGGCGTGTGATCGGGAACGAAACAGAAACGAGCCTCGAGCGGCGGGCGCGGCGCTGCGGCGTACAACCCTCCTCCCCGAGACGCCGGCGACGCGCCCGCCAGGGGAAAACAACTTAAATATAACGCTAAATGGAAGAAAATGTCAACTAAACTAAGCGAAATAAGTGTCTTAAGTCTAACGATACAATACTAAACAAAAATATTTAGAACTCCCTCCTCGCACGGATTCGAGCGGGCCGCCATTCGCAAAATCTCATTCGACGAACAAAACAGTCAAAAATCAACCTCACTCCCTATATAATACAGACGAGGGCGGGCGGCTGGCGGCGCGGTACCTCGTGCGGCACGCACTGCCGTACCCCGCCCAGCCGCCTCCTCCTCCGCGACCACATCACACCTTCATCGAAATGCAACTACAAACAAACGAACGTATTGAGCGTTAAATATCGATATTTACAGTCTCCGAGGTCGGCACGTTCCTGACTCACTGAATACTGATAATCTTTTGGCTAGCTTAAAGCTACTCATTCGACCCGACTGATAATTTATACGCGATTTCAATTCATCTCATAAATATTACATAATATAAAAATAATACAACGGTGGGCGGGCGGCGGCGGCCGAAGGGACGGAGGGGCGGGCTTCAATCAGACGCGTGCAGCACGCCCGCCCCACACGCGCGACGCTCGGTCGCCGCCACCCACCGCGTAAGTACAAAACGACGAGTAGCTACCGAATTAAATAATAATAATATGAAGTAAAAAATAATCTACGCAAAAAACGTAGGCGCTGTAAAAATGTAAAAAATAATTTCACTGGAGTTAAATAAAAATATAAGTACACGACGTAAGTTAGCAGCCGTCGACTGCCGACCGCGGCCGCCGCGCCCGCCGGGGCGATACACCGCGCCGCACGCTGAGAGGTCTCCCGCCGAGACTCGCCGCTACCCGCGAGACGTCGTATAACACCATGCGTAATAATAAATAAACAGTCAGCGACGTCGGTAGCGGCGGAATAGATTTCTTCTCTCCTCGTAGATGTCTCCACGTGACGTATCCCGAACTCGACCGGCGGGGATACTTCTCAGTTTGCGGCGCGGTTTACAAAGTTCCCAGTTAATAACGATGAGTGAAGCCGGCGCAGTGCCGGCAAGTAGTTCGGTACGCGAACCTCTTTGGATTTCGGTAACTGAAGCACGGCCGCGTCGGCCGGGGCGGGCGGGGGGCGGGGGTACCGCGGGGCGGGGCTTCCATCCAAAGTCCATTTTCCATATTATTGTCAAGCTTAAAACGCGGGGTGAGTTCACAGAGAGGAGCGATGTCGCCATAAAAATGGACTCCGGACCGCTGACCTTAACACCTAACGCTTATGGCAGCAAAATTTAAAATCGTAATTAAAATATCTTTTTATTTTATCGTCTAGGTTCCCTATACGAGCTAGGCTATACAATCGTCCGGCGCGCCGCGCGGGGCACCCGGTCCTACGCTACAATATACACACTTACACTAGGGTCCGCGCTCGCTCGCGGCCGCGGGCGCCGCCGCTCCGACTCCGCCCCGGTACGAGACGTAGCGATGGGCGGAGCGGTCGTCCAGCTCGGAGTTCGGCGGCGACGACGTCTCGCGGTCCGCGCTACGTATAGCACGGCGATGTCTATACATACACATATTTACACGTCACACGCGAGCGGGGCGCCGGGCCGGCCCCCTAGAGCCGGCTAGGGGGCGGCGGGGCGGCGTGCGGCGAGGCGCGGGGCGCGGGCGGTCAGGCGGGCGCGGGCGGGGGAGGCGGGGGGCGGCGCTATTGCGGCGCGGGCGGTAGGCCGGGCACGTGCGGGTAGTGCGGCGCCAGCAGCTTGGGCGCGTCCTCTGCCTTTTCCTCCTCGCGCCGCTTCAAGCACGCCGCCTTCGGGTTCAGGTTGCGCTCTGTAACATGAACGTCGCGTCAGTGAGGAGACAGGGGGACGTATACCCGATATGCGGCCGTATGATAAGCGGGTCGGGCGACTGACCTCGCACTTGCTGCTCCAGCGTCATGATGACCTCGACGGCCATGTTGAGTATGCCCAGCTTGGTCTGCGGCTTGTCGCTCTTGAGGTGGGTCATGCACATACGGCCCAGCTCCTTCAGCGCCTCGTTGATGTCCCGTATCCGTATCCTGCGGCACGCACAAATTTTATGATTCGTCCGATTCGATATAATTGTCAAGGAGAGTACATGTTAAACTTTCAGTACTCTCGGTTAAAATTTAAATATTTCATCTACAAAATTACATTTTATATTCTGATTTTCACTTTTATAATATATCGGATCTGTAGACTGACGATTTCAAGAAACAATAATTTTTAATTATGAAATAAACAATGACAAGTGCGACGATAGTGTTACCATTTATATCCAACGGGTTGACTGTAATCAATGCATATTAATTTCAAGTAATGATCGTTGTTCGTGTGGGTCGTCCTCAGCCGGTGTTGTTACTTCATATAAGACATCGTATTAAGTGAGAAGACGGTTGCGAGAGGGGTGTATCGTGGCGCCGGGCGGAGGTTGAGCGGGGCCTCACCTCTCTCTCGCGTTGTTAGCCTGCCGCCGCTCTCGCTCGCGCTGCGCCTTCACGTCCAGCGGGTCCAGCTCGTCGTCCCCCTCGTCCGCCGACGAGCAGCTGCCGACACCCGTCACTCAGTCGCCGTATACTACAGTACAGGTTCGACCGGAAAGATTCTTTTTCCTTTATAAGTTTAGATCGGAACCGGAATATCAAGCGTAGAATCTTTTCGATCGCATCTGGCATAGTACAATATGTACGCGGACGGACATCTCACCTCGGACGTCGGCGGCGCGAGAGAGAGAGAGAGAGAGAACGACGTGTGGCCTGCGACTACCCGCCCCACCCAACGTGCGTTTCGTCGCTGATGGTCGTTAGTGATGATACACCGTTAGCTCGTGAGTGTAGGTTACAATTAGTTCACTCAGATGTGCGCGCGGTCCTATGTTTCCCATGCGCTTGAGAATACTTTCATTTATGTGGCAGTGACGCGTCAAGCGTCGTCCGAGTAAAAAAAGGTATACTTTCAAATACAGCCACACACACAACTGAGTTGAACTATCTGTAGCTAGCGACGACCACCTGCTTTAGCTCGGAGATGACACCGACCGAGAAGGACACACCTCACAAGCGACGTACCGATTGTTATTTACGAATGGATGGTTAGACATAGAACGAGCATTCGAGTCTGCATCTAAAGTGCATATTATTTTTATTATAAAGTGTACATAGAAAAACATAGAAGACGTTGAACATTGATAGCAGCGCCCCGGAGTTAGAGTGGCTCTGCAAGTAACGGTTAGTACATACATGTCATCGGCCCGACGCGTGGGTTGGACGATGTATATGATTAACGACAGTAAATCGAGACGAATGTCGATCGGGTAAAAAACATAGCGATTAGAAGCATTATGTGTAGGCTATAGCACAAAGATGAGATGTTAGTGTGTAGGTTCGAGGTAGGGTATGTGATGGGGCAGTACCTCTCCCGCACGTTGTTGGCTTGGCGGCGTTCTCTCTCGCGCGCGGCCTTGGCGTCGGGGTCCATGTCGTCCTCGTCCGCCGACGAGCAGCTGGGACGCATCACAGATACGTTACTCACGCTACACACACAGACACACGCGTCACCACACCACACGCGAGCACGCACGTAAGCACGCACATGAGTACGCACGCTCGTACGCACCAGCAGCTCGTTTACGTGCCAATCATTTCGATACACTCAGAATATATGTTTCACAGTATATTGTATACCGAGCACCACACATTCTTTGAAATTAGCTAATCGAAATCATTGGTCACGTATGGTGTTAAATGAAATAATTAAGAACATTAAAAATACATGTGTAAAACTAATGGCAAGTATATCTTATTTGTATAGCTTTTAAAAACAAAGTACAATCATGTATAAACTATTTAATGATTATGAATAAATTTATTATTTATTTTAAAGATAGTCATAAATGTCAAGAGAAAAGAGTTTTTGGAAAATTTTGGTATATGAAAGTTTCGTGTTCTATTTTTGGTGGTACTCACTATCTACGCGAGCGCTTGCCTCCAGGTTTGGCGAGGGCGTCGGCGGATCCCGACGACGACGGCTTGGAATCTAGGCCTGAGTCTGGAGGCTCTTTACGTTTTTCTGCAAAAGTAAAATAATACATTTCAATGTTGTGATCACTAAGATTGGATTTAACCAATTAAATTGAACGCACTGAGTTCTACGTTTTAAACTAAGTTTTATAAAAATAAGCTCTTCTTGTGAATGGTGAAATCCCCCCCTAAGCCGTCAGGGTTTACGTTGAATACAATTGAATATTTCTACTTTACTGCAGAGTTAAATATCTTATTAAAAACAAAAGACGTAAACTTAGTAAATTGGAGGTGAACACTGAACAGAGTGCGGGCAGTACATAACCAAGTAGATCAATATACAATTTACATAAACAAATCTCAGCTGTCCTCTCAGTGTGCCAGTCGAGGCTTACAACTTTATGTGCGGCGGTGTTTCCTATATACTAGGGTGTACACATGCAAGCAGCGCGCGGACCGTTTAAATGATGACCTACTTGTTTGTATGTATTGTTGTGCGGAGAGTGGTGACTCACTGGTGTTGGGCAGCTGCAGGTGTCGCTCCATCTTGACGGTGTCGTGCAGGTGTGGCAGCGGCGCGCGATGCTGCTCCGCCGGGTACAGGTCCGGCGCCTCCGCGTGGTTACGCAGCACATTGATCGCGTCGTCCAGCCGCTCCTCTAGCCGCGCACCCTGCACGCACACACTTTAAATGCCGCACGCGCAAGTACGTACATACGCACGCATCCTAGCACGTACACACGAACATATGCACGTAAGCACGCACGCTTTAACGCAAGTACACTAGCACATATGACGGTTAACACGCCCGTATTTACTCAAGCACACGTATGACGCACATATGTACGCACGTACCGATACGTCCTGCACGCATGTAACAAAGATTCTTAACGCATTTACGTATTTTACGAGCCAGCGAATCGGGCTGCCGTATGACGCCTATGAGCATGTTCCACTCATCACTGTAACTAGTACACATCACAAATCTACATTCGATCAAAGTATTACATCAACTCTTAAAGAAACTCGTGATCATGCGAACTTCAAAATTTGAAAATTAGCAGGTTTAACGTCATCAAAGAAAAAAATATGCAGAGAAAGTATTCGAAGTGTGCGACGTTCGCCGACGCGGGGCGTTCGTATAGTTTCTCTGGTGGGTGTGGCGGGGTGGGGCGGGGCATGCAGGTACTCACCCCTACGTCGCTGTGGTCGCGGAGGAACACCATGGCCTCGTCGAGCTGCCGCTGGTCGGCCGGCGCGCCCTGCCACGGGTGAGCGGTCAGCGCGCGGCGGGAGCTAGCCGGCCCGAGAGCCGCTCTCTACTCGCTACTACTACACTACGCCTCAGCCCTCGTTACTTCCACAGACGTATCGTACGTTGCGAACATTCCTAACTTATATTGATGAATGTGATTTGTATCACCGTATCCTTCGGTTCAACATGGTGAAAGGTACATTTATGAATTCGTTTCGAATTCACTACCGAGGGCTGTATTTATTAGACGCGAAGACGCTAGTTTAAATCTAATCTACGAACAACGTCTACGGTCGATCGTTCACAAGCTAAGTATGGAACATCCTATAGGCTATAGCTCCACGCCGCTCGCTGGTTTAAAATAAAAATCAAACAACATCAATAACGGACGATGCGGCAACATAAGATAAAAGACTACAATTTACAAACAAATACAGTTACGATGACTTAGAAACTATATAATTGTTAAGTCGATATTAAATCTACTTCACAGCTTATCTTTTACGTATATTACCACATCGTCAAAAAATAGTCAGAAAATAAAAAAAAATATAAAAGCAACTCAGCTCACATAGCCCATATTCGGTTACCTTTCGGTGAGAACGTCTCTAGTGTTATACTTTTTTATCCAATTTTCAAAACCGGCAGTGAATATTCTTAACCAAATATTGATAAGGCAACTGCATACGAGTAACATTGTACGTTTGGCTCTTTTCGACACTAGAAACATTATCACGCGAGGGCGGACTCTGGGGAAACGTAAAGGAGCACAACGAAGTTAGTAACATTCATGCGGGGCATGCGCTCGCACAACGCCAAACGTCCTACTGTACCTACGGCACTCACTCTCTACGTGTATGTGGTTATATTGTCTGGATTAACTTGAGCGTCACGTGGAGTGTCGTCTCTTGTATTGTGAGTTATTTCTGGCGTGTTTGGGACTTATTCGGTATTGCACAACTTATCACTAAATCGCGTTATCTCGTATGTGGGCATTTGCATGAGAACTTCGAGCAAGTATCGCGGCGCACGCGCGGCTGACTCACGAGACCAGCTGACGGCCGTATCTGTTAATCTGCTTATCTTATCCGCCGTCTCACGGGCCACGGGCGTCGTACCGGACGTCACGAGTGTCAAACATGACAGGTGGTGAAGTCCACCGCTACTTTATAATACAACAATAGTGTTTGACGGTGTAGTTACTATTCAATCAAATATCAAAATCTTTTTATTCAAAATAAGTACTTTTGATTTAGGATTGCACAATGCACCTAATATTTGAGTGACATTAAACATATATATCAAAAATTTTTGCTGTTCGGTAACTAATGGAACTTTTAAATTAAACGAGGAGATAAGGAGCCGAATAAGTCTCAAACCATCAATATTGTGAAGTATGTGTGCGGCGTTCAACTAGTATATAACTTCTAAACGTATGTAAACTATGTACTATGTAGTCGAGTTTTAGAATGTGTAGGATGTCAATAGCATAATATTATGGTGAGACAGTGTAGGAACTACAAAACCAGATTATACAAGTAACGTTTGTTTGATTGGCTGTTTTAGGAGAGCGCTCCTAATGAGTGTAGCGAGTGTATAGTTAGTTCAACTCAATTGTGCGCGCGGTCCATGTGTGGGTAAACTTTGTTTACTCGGAGGGCGCTTGCCGTGTCACTATTACATGAATGAAAGTTGTGTATTTACAAGTACACGCACACATACGGGCGTACGCGCCACTGAGTTCAACGACATGTGATGTGGTGTGGTATGGTGGTGGGAGAGTCACTCACCATGACGGGGGGCGGGAAGACGGCAACGTGGTGGTGGGGGGCGGGCACGGCGGTCAGCGGCGCGTGCGGCGTTGACGCGCTCGGCGGCGAGGACACGCCTCCCGACACCCAGTTCGCCGGGGCCTGGAACACACGTACCATATATTTACTTCTTCATTTTCAATAGCTCTTAAACTTAATAATCATGTTTCAGTCTTTTGTTAATGTTGTTGACACACTAACCCTAATTCATGGTCAAATACCCATCAATATCTATTCTATAATTCATATTTCCAGCGGCGGATATTTATGTTTCTGAGTGTAGGCAGTTTTAATTATACTCCCTCATATACGAAATCCACCACGCTTCTAGGACGCTGCCACCTTTAGTTCGAGGCCTATTCGGCCTATTTGTAAATTCATGTTTGCATATTTCATATATCGGTAGTGGAATATACCTGTCCATTGTGGTGTGTGTGGTGCTGCGCGTGCTGAGCGTGGTGCGGGGAGTGTTTGAGCGGGTAGAGGCGCGTGTGTAGCGGCGGGGGGGAGTGCACCGGCGTGGAGGGGGAAGAGCCATACGAGGACAGGCTGCCCGCCTCCCCCGCACCGGGACCCGCGCCGCCTGCGCCCGCCGCGCCGCCCGGCGTGCTGGCCCCGCCCGCGCCGCCGTACATCTGGAACGTCACGTCGTACAGAGTTATTGACGCTACGTACAATATTACTAGGACATAGGACATCGATCTGTAGATACTAAAGGTCGCAAAATTAATCTACCTCGTTAGACAAATATAGCGGAGAACTCGCAAGCAACTAGTATTGTCGATTCACGAATCTAAATAACCAAAGCGCATATCAGAAGAACTGGCTCTGTAGACTGTAGAGCAGCGGATCTGACACTGTTTTGATGACGGAACCACAAAATTTTACAAAAGGGTTCCGGATTTTGGACGCACATAATTATATAAGCTACTTCACTCGCGGAGCTTCAAGCTGTAGTATAAGGTGAACGTATACTCACTGGCTGCATGGGTGGCTTGGCGACGATCATGGGGTCGGTGGGCGAGTGCACGGGCGCGGCGGCTCGGAAGGAGGACATGGGGGGGAGCGGCAGGTCGGCGGCGCCGGGCGCGGCCGCGTCGCCCGCCAGCGCCGGCGCGTACGGGTCGTGGTGGTACGGCGGCGGCGGCTGGTAGTACCCGCCCCCCCACTCGCCGCCGTAGTACGGCTCCTGGTAGCCGGCCGACGCGCCCGCGCCCTTCGGCGACGCGTACCGGCTGGGCGAATCGTGACCGAATTCATCGCTGCCATACTGTAAACAAACAATGCACTAATCAGTATATGAACGAGGAAATAAGTCAGTAACAGTAACCAACTCGGAGATCTTCTATCAAAGTCTGCTTGACAAGTTAACAGTCTAGTACCAACCTACACCATAAAGAGCGTTGTAAGTTGGTCGGTATAATGGTGCACTTAAGTATGTAAAGGTATCTAATTTGGTGAGCGGCATTAGTCAGCGACCGCCCTGCGCGAGAGGCGATGCCCATACTCGCCGCTTACGACACCGCGCTCCAGAGCTTTCATTATGACTGGACCGACGGCGTAATGCAAACTACATGCACGAAAAAAATGCTCTACATTAAAATAATTTATTATTATTAATAACAATAATCATTAATGATAATTATTATTATGAGTAGACCCCGTCAGCCCACATGAATACTTTTGACGATTTATTAGTGTTTGAAAAGGTTATTATTTCTAAATTTAAAATATAAGCAAACATAAGAGATATAGAAATTATCGATGACGTAATAGATGGTAGGCGCGCGATCGTCGTGGGTAGGAGAGCCGGTGCCCGGTGGCGGACGAAATATTTTAATTCTTAATTACTATGCGTAAACAAGTGCGTGAGTATACTCGAGTATCTTGTAGCTATTTATAGAGGAGGATCATTTTTAGATGGCAGCACATATTCTGTTGTGTATTGAAATAAAATTGATACACAGCGGTAACTAGTTTCTTTGTAGAGTGAATACTGTTTTCTCATATTTAGTTGTATGAAACATTTAAATTAAACAAGCAGTCAGTACCTACAACTCAAAAGGTTGTTACTTCAGTTTTCACTGATAGAGTAAACAATTCATCAGGTAACTTATACATATTATGTACAAGCTGTGCCGCATAAAAAGTAGCCTGTGTTAATCTCGAGTATCGGCTAGCTCCATGCCAAATTCTATCGAAATCGGCCTAGCCGTCTGAGCCTGAAGAAGTAACAAACATGTGTAAGTTTGTGAGTGCGTACTCTCAAACTCACAAAATTTCATTTATAATATTAGTAAGACTAGTTGGTTCCCTCAACTTCGTTGCGCGAAAATGTGTATGTCACGCGGAAACCGTACATTTTCCCGGGATAAAAAGTATCCTATATGTTGCCCAGACCTAAAAGCTATTGAACAAAAAAATAATTATTCAAATCCGTCCAGTAGTTTCGGAGAATAACGCGTACAAACAGACAACCAGACAACTTTTTTGTCGATATGTGTTTTATTACTGTTCCTTATATTAAATGTACAGACACGCCCATTTTACTGTTTTGTTATATATATTATTATATGTATAGATATCTGTATGTGTATGTATCAGCTATTGAACAGACCGACGGATGTGTTCCAAGTATGAATGCGTCTAGCACTAGGCGTCGTGCTCAGACCGCTTACTGGGAACCACATCAGAGAACGCTCCACGGAAGCTGTGTCTACTTATATGTTAGACTTAGACTCGTCTTCATAAAGCTTATTAACAATATTGTGGACCTACACATGTGGACGTCATAACGAGGTATCCCACATATCAGAAGTCAGCAAGTAGTTCTAAACGTTAAGCCGATCACTTTACATACAGATACAGTTAACATCCAACACTAGCACCGATTTTGTCTGCCGTTTTCTGCGAAAGCCATCGTTGCAAATGCTTTGGGGTTTTTCAGCGAAACGTGACGTAAGGCGGCGATCGCTCCCGGGTTTACGAGTGCTATCAGTCTGGTGCGAGTCGAAGTTAATATACGGGGCAGTTATCCGGATCCGGCGCTCATTCCTCCGTGACTCACCCGCTATTGTTAGCCGAGAGACGCCGACCATGGCTCTTACGCATACTTCTCTATCGACAACAACAGTGTTCGATTCAACTCTCCTTTCAGATATTTTATAAATGAGCTTTCGATGGAGTGTCAAATTCATCACTTCGTCTCCTAAGCCATGCGCTACGAAGTAGATTTTTGTTTTATGATACTCGTATATATCGCCTGTTAGTCATGGAGCCCAGCCCACACCGACGGGGCTCAGCGTTTCCTGCTGAAGCGAAGTCCCCGACGGAAGTACAGCACACTTCAGTTTAAAGAGCGTCACAGGTATACATCAGCGTCATCATATATACAAAACATTACACACCTATAAGCATCTTCGTGAAGCCAATTATCACAACGTAACGATTAAAAATTTTTCTACTTTCAGATGAGAATACATGAAGTATTGGTATCGGGAAAATATTGACCATGATCGAATAGAGGGCGACCAGCGACCGCAGTGCCAACAGTCTCACGTCTCGCTGGAAGTTGGAGCACGCATGAATCAACATCACATCCACACTGTATACTGTTTTCAGAACTACCACGTAACATCTGTTAACCATTACTTACGGCTCCAGATTGTCCCTATAATACCTAAGTATAACATTTTTAAGGAAAATATTCTACATTAATAAGAGCGCTTATATACCATCCAAATAAAAAATCCAGGACAAATTCTTTTCAAAATTGCTTCCCTGCAGCGCTGATAACAATCTTCAGTAATGTCATTTAGGAGAAAAAACGCTGTCTCAATAGTACCTCGGCCCGGTAGCGAGCATCCGACACCAGCGCTAATGGATGTGTAACGCGACACCGGCAGGGAACCTCCGGCGCCCGGTCCACACTCACACAGATCTCGGTATTTCAGATTGGAGATACTTCAATCATGTAACGAAAACCTCGAAAATTAACTACGCTGATGAGCTTTGAGAAGCGTTACCGTGATTGCGTAACGTAAAAACGTTTATAACCAATCACACTTACTCCTAAATTAGTTAAAGAATGGTGTACCGATATGATATATCGCTACGTAGAGTATGTTACAGCGGTGGTGCGGCGGCGGCGGTGGGCTGCAGCGGACGGCGGCGATGACACGCCATACATCACGCGGTACACGAGCACGCGGCGTCGAAGTGTCGAAGCGCGCGGCATTGGAGGCAGATTATGATATATTTCGGTCGTGTTATGATGTATTATTAGAGCACTAATTCCGCGGCGAGTAGGCGGCCGCACTCCGCTTGCTATTGTCCCGGCTATCATTTTATAGCACTCGTCGCGACTGTATTTTAGCTCCGTGTGTGCCGAGTACGCGTGAGAATACTCGTAAATAAAGCTGAAACTTTTAGCATAAATCAACGCTCCTGTATCTAAGCCGTGCTCGTTATTGCCATCATTTAGTGATAGACGATTCGCGCTCTAATATCTGCGAATGATTAATAATTATTCTAACGGAAACGTTCGACAAGACGGCACGCTGAACTCTAGAGTCTAGAGTATGAAACTATGCGCCCTAACAGGTCAATAGGCGACTCACCCCGCTCTCCTGGCTGGTGGCGGGCGGCGGCTGCAGCTGGTCGTACCGCCGGCGCGCGCGGTGTCGCAAAAGCGCGGCGGCGTCGGGCTGGCCGAACTGGAATATCTGCTCCTCCCGAGCGCGATCCTCCTGCTCGCGGCGCGCCAGCAGGAAGTCGGTGCTGATGAACTCCTCCCGGCCCTCGAGGATCTCGGAGGTGAGGCGCAGCGAGTCGGAGGTGTGTCGCAGTTCGAGCTCGGCGTCGGGGCGATAGGCGTCACAGGCCTGGCTGAACGTGTTGAAGTACTCGGTGGCCAGGTCCTTGGTCTGGTAGTGGTCGGCGGGCGGCGGCTCCGCGGCCAGGTACCCGCCCTCCATGCCGTCGTGCCGCAACGCCATCTCACTTGTGCTTCCTCATCAGGCTGTATCCTTATGTCACTCTATCTATGTAAACACTGTTCACTCTTATGTCACTCTATGTAAACACTGTTCACTCTTATGCACCATCTGCACGTATTCACTGCTACGAGGATGCGGTCCGCATGACACTATAGGCTAATTTATTTCACGGTCAGTCTGTTTGCGTATTATTCCTACGAAAGTGAGTATTTAATATAACTCGTATACCGCATCATACGGGGTGGCAGTACACCTAGCAGCTGACTTTAAACGAAGTAGAAGCTCGTCGGCGAGGCTCTCGCTTTCCGCGCGATATCAAAGAAAGCTGTGAAGTAAATGTAACGTATCAGGTATCGATCCGACATTTTCAATTAAACTGAAATTGAATACAGTTTACGGCGTTAAATCCGAACACCTTGCCGGTGCGGGCCGGGGCGGCGGTGCTGCGCCTGGGAACGGGCACAAAGCGCGCCCGGAGCAGGTAGCCCGCCCGACTATTGTACCGCTGACACATTTCAGACTATCACAATGTCTCGTTATGAAAGTCCGGAATAATAATAGGAACCTTTCGGTCACAAATAATAATGAGAAAGAGTTACAGGCGCGCACCGACGGTTGCGGGCCTAAATTGATATGTGATGATGAATTTTTACAAGAAGTACTACATTATTAAAACTATAAAAAAATCCCACTGAATAATAGCTCGGGGACAATAACCCTAACACTTGTGTCGAACAACACGAGATCACACATTACGGCCGTTTGAGCTGCGGCCTGCGTGCTATTCGATATAGACGCAAAAACTGTGTCGATCACCAGATGCCATGGCAAATATTCGACAATTTAAAGGTTTCACTATTGAATAAGTACAATCAATATGATCAGTAAAAATTGTATTTCGTATGAGTGGTGTTTCTTGAAGTCATTAAACGATGGTCGCCGAATTACGGTCCACAGATTACTCAGGGGATGACCATCAGTGCTCAGGCGTATACCGTTAATCGTCATTCGGATTATGTCCCGGAGCGTGGGCACTGCACAGGGCACTGGTCAGCGGGCAGGGGCGGGCAGGGGCAGTCAGGTGAGGCGTGTGAGAATGGGCGGTGTTGTGACGGTCGGATTTTCGGTGAGCGCACAGCTCGGACCACCGGCGGCGACACCCGATACCTCGCCCGACTTCGCACGGCCTCCGCTTACATATGGGAACATTGTTTGCGCATCGTCGCCGAGCTCCCCGAGATGCTCGACGGCTACAGATGTTCTCGAGAAAAGTAATCGCATTTTTTAGCCCGCAAAAATTGCAACGCCCGGCGGATTTTGTTACCTGCGCCGTGTCAGTCTGTTTCAGCGAGACCGCCATCTCTCATTGTCACCGCTGACACGACGCGAGATCATAACAAAAAATCACGGTAATAGAACTAACATCGGAGCGTTAAAATTACTTTATCTATCTGAACAAAGCGTTTTGCTAAAGTGACTTGAATTTTATAACTACGAATGTGAGACGTTGATAGACCGATCTATCATTTTTATTTCTACGTGTGTAACACGTTACCGGTAAGCTGCCTCCTGCCCTATATGCACATTGACGTCAGTAATTATAAAAGAATGTCTCGCGCCGCGATCGAGGATTATCGTAAACAGAGAAAAACAATTCCTCGAGTGGGTCGTTGATATTACGTGAAATGTCGTATATTAGAAGCGCGGGCGATGTTGCGGCACCGCGGCACCTGCCGGCCAGCAGCTGCCGACCGATCGGCCCCGCTCTGACCCGGATTTCGGCGCTCGGGGGTCGAAGGTTCATATGCATAGAGAAACCGCCGCCCCGGCTTCCGTCGCGGCCGTCGTGACGTCCCTTCGCGACGCGCCCGACGACGTCATTGGCACCGAGCCACAGATGTAACTAATCGTGTCGCACGTACAAAAGTTATCATGCTTTAGGTCCTAGGTACGGGAAACGGTCACGAGACCCACTAATCTCATCCCGATGGGATCTCAACGATCGAGTCTCGGGAGATGCGAGGTTCGCAGTCGTTCACCAGCGACCGCATGCGGCCGGAGGCGTCCTTGAACCGGGCCGCCCTGCGCCACCTGCCCGCGCGTGTTCTATCGCCGGCCTGCGTGGGAACCGCACCACAAAAAATGTCCACACCGCCACTTCCGCTACTCTATGTCACGTCTGCGCATTCCGAACGTATCACGTCTGTCGTTTGTTGTTTTGCGATGGACCTGCGAGTCGTGACCGATTGCGACCGATTGCGAGTGGCCGCCGAACGGTAGCAGTCGCTCTATTATTTTAAACTTTAACATAGACTTTGAAAAATAGCGCAAAGAAACATCTAGTCTACGATAATCACGGTGGTGAAACGGCGCGAATGACGATTCGATTAAAGTTTCCCTGAGTTTTGATGTAAAGAATGACATTAAAACGAGAATCGACCTCAGCGCCTCGCGACAGCGATACTCTATAAAATACACCTGTCCATATCAACCGATTAACACGTTCCACGTCGCGATATGCTACAAAACTCTAGATGCTACGATCTCGTCCCGCACATCTATCTCGATTGACTCACGTCGAAATTCGATGCGACGGATCCATTCGTCGGACCGTCGACGATCGTCTCACGCGGTTCTCGTATTTAATTATTAAAATTTGAATATTATTATACGAGGTCTATGAGCATGCGAACAGCTGACGAATTTCGTGCGGCGACCAGTCGGACGGGTCCATTATGGGCAAAACAAAAACGCGCTGCACCTGTTCGGAGGTCGCGTGTTCGGAGTGGCGCATATCTCTGTGTTTTCCACCGGGCCGGGCGATCGCTCCTACTGCTACCACTTTCGAGACGGGTTCTATATTTACGATATTTTTATGAAACGGTCCGGAGGCCTTCGACTATTGATATCGGAAGTCGGTATCTGAGGATCCAGGTGCCGATCGGATTTAATTAAGAGGCCGCTATTTCGTCATGTCCCTCCGGAGATAAGATTAAATATGATCATTGGATTCATTACCCGATTGGAATTCTTACATCACAAACTTTTTTTTATAGTATAACCTAACAATTTCAAAATGCTTAATAAAAACCTTAAACCTCATCACATCGATTACATTAATATTGTTTGTCTGTCGATCATACCGAAACTACTAGCCGAATTTTGATGAAATTTCGTGTTCAGATAGGGTATATTAGGTCTCGACAGCGCGGGTTCGCTAGGCAGGAGGGCGCCGACACAGCCGCGGAAACCATGTGACAGCACTCCGTCTAGCGCACTATAAGATAACCTCGGGTGGTTTCTTCGCCCGGGAGAGTCTCACATACCCCCATGGCCCTTCCCCAGCGCTACCGGGGATGCATAAAGCATTTCCCGACGAAAAAAAGGGTATATTAGGTGATTTAGATGACGGTATATATTTTATTATGATTAAATACTCCTCGGAGTCGGAGGAAAGGACTAAACGAGGACCTTGATATTAAATGTTCTAGACAACGCTAGTTACTAAGTCACTAAGTAATGTCGTAGCTAGATCGTATACGCCATGTGTCAGGGTTTGAACGATTACTTCATAACATTGTTTATTATGTGATAGAGAACTGAGAACTGGACAGCGAGCAATGAGTAACAACAATATTATGACTTGATCAGCTCGGCACTGATCGCGAAGAATGCTGACTATTCGCTTGTAGTGTGTGTGTGTGTGTGTAACAATTGCATATGAGTGCGCTTCGTGCGATACAACACATTGTAATCTCGCACAACGATATAAAGGTGACTACACATTCTACACAACGCAAACTTGGTAGATTCCAAAGCTATTATGGAAATATACAGGAAAAAATGATTAGTAAATTATGTAATGGGGATTATAGATCATCGCAGGGGTCTTTGCTAAATTACTTCGACAACCGCAAATGTGGAATCTACTTCAGCTTTGAATTTGTCGTAAGGTATCCGGTAAACCTTGGCTACGCTAACGCTCTACCTACGCTTGGGACAGTCATTTCACGGCTTTTACAGGGGCTAAGGCCGGGGTAGGTACTAAGCGTGTATTAACTGTGGTCGTGACGTCGCGTCCGCGCGGCGACTGGGCGAGTGTGGTAGCATCTCGCGGCGGTAGACGGCCGGTCGCCGGTCTCCGCTGCAGGTACATTCCTGACTCTATCTGCATCTCATTAGCGCTAAATCACGCCGGACCAGTTCGCGTCGCGTCCGCACTGACACCTACCACATAAATCACGTAATCGATGTATGTATTATATTCGTTGATGCGTATTTATTAATCTTGACGTTATAATTTTTTTTGCTCGTGGCTCGTAGGTATTTACATAAAAAAATTATTATCCATAAATCACGAATCTATTTAATACTTACATAACTAACGATCGGTTTAAAATATCGTCGATATAAAATCGTAAGGTATTCGAAGACTTCTCAACTCACGAAATTGCACAGTAGATATTGTATGATGGTAGTGTAGTGTCAGTGTGGTGTCGAGCTAGGGTACAATTCCGGTATAATATTCTCATAATGAATGCAGCTCGTGCGCCGTATCAGGCCTCTGCCGTCCTGCGGCATTCTAGACCATTAGTTCCGCCAATTGGCTTAAACGTATACAACAGCATATCATTGTTTCTCTTTAGCCGTTAGCCGCTCACTCTCTACTCTGTAGTTAAGAGATTCACAAAAGTTAAAAGACGACTGTATGATATCTGGTTTTCAACTAGATATAAACTAAAGTCGTCCCGTTCGACTTCGAGGGTCAGTGATCACTGATCAGTGTACTCGTAGTACTGTAATATGTGGTGCGTGGTATGTGGTGCGGGTCGGTCAGTCCGCCCCACGTGCACGGCGGGCAGAGCGCCACGTCAGCGGTGCCGCGGTGGGCGGGTGTAAATATCACATTCATATTTGATTATTTATTTCTTTACGATGGGTGACGAATAGCTCAAGAACTTATTCCAATACTCACACGGCAGCAGACGACCAAAGTCAATAGTAATAGGGTCTCGTATGTGCTATACGCGGTAGATCCCCGGATGTCGGTGAGCGGATGTGACATCTTAACTGTCGCATCCGCCCCCCGCGCCCCGCTCCGCCCCCACCACCAGGGACAACCGATACCCTTCACCTAGCCTTCCGGTGACTTACTTCAATGGCATAACTTTTAAAATGATCGCAGGTTCCCGTCAAAAATATAGACCATCAATACCTTATAATGGAATAATATGAAAGGGAGAAAAGAAAGAGTCTGTAATGAGCTACACTTCAATAATTTATTCATTGCAACACGAAACCACTAAAACTCTACTTTTTGGTAAAAGTTGGACCCTACAGTTATGACTTACAGGACATGCCGGAGCCCAGAGCGGGCCCCTTTATTAATAACCGTGCGAGCAGGGCGCTGGGCGGCCGATGTCTATCGCTAATAAATCATACAATTATTATACGTTTAATAAATATTCGGCGCGCGTAGCCCTGCGTCACACGTCCTAAGCTCCTACGTATCGTCTGTGTGCCGCTCTGCGAGGGCATCGCACCACCTAATAACGACTTAGCTCACGGTTAAACCACGTTAGAGGTCAAAAGAGCGGTCGAGTTTTGATTAAAGCAGTCGTCCGGACGATCTCGATAATCTGGTTTGATTTCTGCTGAACTTAATAGTCGTAACGGAGGATCATTAAAAAACAAACGGGACGATGTTTACAAACTACCGTCGAGCTTCAATATCGCATAAAGTCTATACAGAGTACAGACATAATATAGTGCACGGGGAATAGTTATCGTCGGCGAGTGGCAAGTGGGTCAGCGGTGTGACGTCACTAGATACTCCCGACCGAGACGCCCCACCGACTGCGAGTAGCGACCTGAGCGATATCGAGTCTTTGTTCGGCGACCGCGAGACCGCTCTTCCCCGTGCGGTCTGCTCGAGGAGCGATATCGCGCGACCGAGCGGGCCGGGCCGCTGGGACAGTATGTACGGCGTATGTATAATGCAGGCGGTCGGCGGGTGTAAAGGAAGTTTCTTGTGTTGTATTATTCAGTCGGTGGCAGCGGTGGGACGGGCGAGTCGCGAATATAAATCCATTACGGGTAATTACAGACCGCGGCTGGCGGCTCGTCGGCGGTCGATACGTCGATACCGATTATACACAACTTTATTACGTTTCGAATTAAACCGCGTAATTGACTCACAATTTTCATTAATTCACCCACTTCGGAATTAATACTTTCATAATTCATGACGTTGGTTAACGAGCTACAAACTTGACTATAACAAAGTTTGGACTTGGAAATTACGAGACACGAGCAGAGCTGAGCTATAGTGAATATGTACTATGTAGTAGAGCTTTAATACACTGATGCTAAAATTTGGGAATGTCAATAAGTACGGTATGTCTGCTTTCTAGCGCTACAAAATCTCTTTAAAAAGCTCTCTAGTTTATAGCCCTCGTCTAGCGATAAGAATAACCAGCGACTCTGGAGTTGTGATCGCTGTTACTCTAGGTCTAAAGATCTACTGCTAAATGCGACCGAAACTCTCTACAGTTGCATGTTATTCTTACGTCAATAAATCCTCATACACAGGAACACTTTCAGCTCTTATAGAATTATGAGAGTCTGACTTTGTCTGGGTCTGTCTCATAAACTTGTGCCAGGAATACGAAGCTGTTAAACTGAAATATTGTCATTAATGTTTAATTACCCTGTGTACATACAATTAGTCGACGATAATTGATATCACTGACCAGATTACAGATCTGTTCATTGACGTCATCACCATTTTGCACGGATTTAGTGTAGATTAGACGGAAAATACGTGTTTTTAATATCACCGATCGAACTTCCACACACCGTCGATACTCTGATAAAGTTAAACTAACGAAAACTTGCTTCACGACATGTTGTGTAATGTTTAACACCTACAATTAGATTATTAATGCAGAGGTCAAATATTTTTAAACTAGCTTCTACCCTCGGCTTTTAAAAATAACGTAAAAAAACGAATGTTCTCGTAAGCCTCCTACCGAAATATGATGTTTTCCAAAACCAAAAGCAGCCCATGTTACTCTCCATCCGTTTCATTAAGTCTATGCCAAAAATCAAGTCGGTTGTTTATTTTGTTTGGGCGTGAAGGAAGGACACACAAACACATTTTTCCAAGTCTAACATTATGATGAATGTGTCTCTCCTTTAAGGACATAATTAGATACTATTCACTAACGATGTTTGTTTAAAAAAAAGTTTATGACATGCGTTAGCTGGCGCATGTAACACTTCCTCGAATGTAGATCTCCTAATAGTTTCCTGCCGGGCTAAGATAAAGTGACCACAAAATGATGTCTACACGTTCTCTCGACGTTAACCGGTTTATCTCTTCATCTCTACTAGCCCTAATATGACATACTCATAATAAATATCGACAATTTGACTACGCTCGAGAGAGAGAAAGAGAGATATCTCGCGAAGCGTATCTTAGGCGTACTGGTCTTGTTGTTGTCAACGATGTTAATGCCTAGCTGTATGTAAATCTGAACCGGTAACAGTATAAGTTAGACGGAGCACGATGTCTGGAATATATTAAACGATTCCTTGTCGATATTAGAATAAAGTATTCCGTGTATATCGTGCGATCGCAACACACTATCCGCTAAACTCAGCAGCCGTACTCCCAGCACCGTCATAGCAGGACGAAAAATTCTCGTACACTATAATTAGTTCAATCAGTGATTCAGATATATGATAGGAAACATAATATGCCTGTTTTCATCACCCTTCCCCTAACGCTAAGTGCCGCGGCCATTAAGTGTACCTGTCCTTAAGGATTTTACCAACTTTTACAAGTCACCTTACTCTTTGGGCTTAGAAACTCAGGTGCCACTTGAGTTTCGTCAAAACCGCATATGTTTGAAGGGATATAGGGGTCCTATATCCCTTCAAACGAAAAAAAAAACGATACTTAGCGTTAGATAAAGATTGGTGAATACGGACAATAATCTGCTATAGTTAATCGTGATAAATGTAATAACCCGAATATTATCAGTTATTAATTATTAAAGAATGTAATATGATATAATTAAAATGTTGCTATATTTTAATGGTTATAAATAATTTTTGAAATTCTTTAACAAAAATGAGTACGGATAATCGTTTCTGTTTCGATTTTTTTTGCGAATGAAAGCTTGATATCTGAATATAAGTAGGTTTTCTATCGTGAAAATGTTTCATACTAAAGCATGAACATTTCATAACAAAGCAACATTTTTTAAATAGCTGTCAAAGTCACTTTAATAAAGGTTTGCATTACATTTAGCGTAGTTTCGAGGTTAATATTTTTGCAAGTCTACAAGCTATTCAGGTATACAGCTATTATTCTTACTGCAATTTTTCAGCAATTAGTATTGAAAATATGTTTAAACTTAAAAATATACTATTATAAGCTAATCCGGACTATAAAGCATCATCTTGTTTAGTCTTGTACTACAACTAACAACAAACTACATCCCCTAACCGACAACATTGTACTTCGGTAGTTGCGTCTACGACCGCTCTACAATAGAGTCGATAGTATTCAGCACTTTCCTTCCAATAGTTACGTTACTCTTAGATCGTGCACAAAATAAAGTTTCAGGACTATTCGCAAACATTATGTTTTTGAGAAGCTCAAAATTTCAGTTCTTTGATATGCTAGTAAAACCCACTAATATTGTTGCTTTTTATTATTCCTTCTTATTTAAAGCACCTACTTCGTTTCAAGTCACAGTCAGCTACGTGTACGGTAAACATAAAATATATTTGCCTCCGCGTATGACAGCGCGCGTGAGTGCGCGAAAGGTCCGCAGCTTATGAAAAACTAAGTTCCGTCGTAGTTACCGACAGCATGGACGGGGCAAATCCTTTGTGCGGAAACCGTCAACACTCGCGAAATAAAACACGACACAATCTTGTACTTCGGAAACAATGAGCGGGCTACGTAAACACGCCGAGACAATGAGTTTTATATCGGCACACACTGCACTGGTTATATAAAAAGTTTTACGCGCGGGCTGATAGGGCGTCGCGGTGCGTGTACGCTCGCGTCCGCGGCTCCTGCGTCCCCACGGTCGACTGCCGCTCACTCGCGCCGCCCGACGGTGTTGCCACCCCGAACGTCCTTCTTACCCCGAACGTTATCAAGGTTTGATAAAGTCACTGAGCGAAAGGTTGATTTCAAAATAGCTGCCTATAATTACAAGAATTTTTTATTTATTTATTAGATTTCATAGGAAAAAGGAATTCTGAAGAAAATTTAGGTGGAAGAATATATCTAGAAAATTAACCAGAACAGTCCTCGGTGTATACGACAAATAAACTTAGATCAGAAGTTTTGTAAAGACTGACAAAGATTTGAATATTTGCAATAAATTTTAATTTAAATGTTATAATGCCGGAGACTGTTAAACATATTTCCATTAACCTACTATTCGGTGCGGCTGCGGCCCTTCCACCTTATCTCCGTTGAATTTAATTTATGACTTATTTAATACTGTTTTTTATGTTGCACTAATTTTGTATACTTAATAAATATTAATAACCAATAATATTAAATTAAAATATGCTTATAGCTTCTATATTCAAATAACTTATTACGCATTGTGTTTTATTCGTTTAGGAGTGTTACAAACGTTCTGTTTATACAAAATTCGTCCTACAACGAAGTTTAGGAACGTCGCGACCAGTATTTCTACAGTTATTGAACAATTTTTTTAAATACAATTCGAATTTCAAGCCAGCTCTTTACATAGTTACACATAACACTAGGCGAACTAATCTGCCTAATTAGCCTTGTCTTGGGGTGCGGGAGCTTTACGTATCTGGCAACCCCGGCTAGCGCGGCGGGTGCGGCGGGCGCGGCGCGGCGCGACGTTGCCGCACTTCCCGCGCGTAGCGAGCGTAACAATAATGAGGTTAAAGTTTGTCAAGTTTTTTTCATTTTCAGCGAGCTTTCCAAGTTGGGGGGATACGGAGTCATTAGCCGGCCGACTTCTCGCGGGATGGAGCGGGGCGGGCGCGGGGAGGTGTGTACTGGCGTAATGTAATTATTACAAGCTGACAGTAGTAATGAGACGTTTAATTCGCGGTTATAGTTGACCGTCCTGTCGTGCTGCCGCTCGGCCGGCCGTAGTATGTCGAGATAGCACTCGATAACATTATGCGTCATATTTAAATTCGCTCTTCTAGGAATATTAGAAAATTCTTTTGCCCAGTCGAAAAGAATACCTTCAAACATAGAAGTCAAATACGGTTTCTTAACCTACACCTAAACGAAAACAAACATTTGCCGATCACTTTCACGCGGTAGAGACGGACCTGAAAAGTTTATTAGCTGAAAACATGAATATGCTCACTGGCTGCCTGCAACAAATAAGTTTAACTTTTTCAATATATTTTCATCATAAATTTACTAATAATTTCAAAACAGTCAAGTTATAAAATTAATAACTTAATTACCGTAAATGTAACTCTACATCGGCTGTACTATCAATAAAGTTATTAAGCGCGATATCTGTACTATTGCTAATTGTTTTCGCATGCCGCGGCCGCACCAAGGATATGGCGAGTAGCGACACATTTCATATCTGCGGGTTTTCGTGATTGGATACCGCTGTAGATCCTGGCGACACAGGAGATACTGTGGTGGGAATGTGCGGTGGGCCAAAGCACGTTAAAAAAAATTAAGTAGCGACATACAGATCTACAGTACAAGTCGTATATGGAACAACTAACAACAATATAATAAGCATTCGCTCGCGACTGCGCGACAATTTTATTTCAAATATTAACATTAATTATACACCGTCGCAAAGACTTATCTATCCCAAACAATTAAAATTTCAATAAACATTTCCCCAACCTTGACGAAGTTATGAAAATATTTATCTTTAAAAAAACTTTGCCATTTATGCCCTTTGTCATGGGAAAGAGAAAACAAAAAGATTATAAAATCGTTTAACGATTATGTTGAATTGAATCTGTTGAGAAGTGCGCTGTATATGTATTAGAGTGTATAGCGTTGAGCAGCGATAACAATAAAACGAGGGTGTTTATGGCTAGTAGGCCGTAGGAGCAGGAGACTAGTTGATGTGGAGCGAATTGACGGGCGGAGGGTCCCCGCTCCCCGTACATCACCGTCCCATACCCCGTATTACATTTATACACTTCTTATATCACTATATATTGTCTCCTACAGTCTACACAAACAATAGATTTTGACAAGGAGCTATGACATCACTGAAGCTCAAATCCGAAAACACTTTCAGGCTCTAAAACATGTTAAAGAGGTGACTGAAAATTTATTTTGAATAGAAATTTGAGACGCGGAGGAGGTGCGAAAAATGAAATTGTAAATCGAGTAAAAAGGTATGGACATAAGCCTATAGACGACTTAAAATTTGAAATAAGAAAAAAACCCCGGTGGGGGCGTGTACTAATGAGACATTTTCCGATCTCAAGTACATAATACGGGTGCTCATTATCGTGGGCGAGCCATGCTTCGGCACGAATGGGCCGGCTCGACCGGAGTGATACCACGCGTCACAGAAAACTGACGTGAAACTGCGTTGTGCTGTGTTTCGTTCAGTGAGTGAGTTTACCGGTGGCTCGACTACCCTAATCCCCCTATCCCTATTCCCTGTTCCCTCATATAAAGGCCGGCAACGCAATTGCGACTTTTCGGATGTCACGAGTGTCCATTGGCGACGGCAGTTGCTTTCATTAGATAACCCATCTGCTCCATTGCCCCCTTAATATCATTATAAAAAAAAATTCGAAGCCTGAAAAACTTCAGAAAACGCCAGAGTTATGCATTTCACATCAGTTTTTGATGACAACAACGCCAACTACTCAGGGTTTCTGGTCCCTGGTGTACCCCGGCTACTACCAGTGTCTCGGGTTGCGCAACGGTACCGAGGCTGTAGCGACTAGCGAGGCAGCAACAGGCGTGCGGGAGACAGCCCCGTCAGCGTGACGGGTGCGGACGGCGGGATCCTCGTCACTGTCCGCACCACGTATTGTACTGTCGCAGCAATATTACCGATATTGTTCGCTAAACGTTATATTTATTCCACATTCAAATATGCGTGTAAAACAAAATTTATTGAATGCAAATGATTACGATAGTGGGTTAAAAGATATACAGAATGACAAAAAATCTCAGAATTCTGTTGATAAATAACTAAGATATTAGCGATATAAGTTTTCTACCCATCTCTTTCTCTTAAAACGTAATTTAG
>JAOTAV010000011.1:666333-678205 GCA_026546445.1 Cyclargus thomasi
CAATAACCATGAAAATTGGTTCAGCAGATCTCGAGTTATAAGTGTTGTAACAAACCCGTCTTTGTTTTATATATATAAGATTTTAATAGTTACATAATATTTACAATTTCTATCGCTAGAACGCTTCCGGATACCTACTCTTAAGCGCCACATTCTAATCTTCGGACTCGACCAAAAAATGCTGCCGTCCTACTTAACAAGATCAATTTATGTTTGTTAAGGTACGGCAACATTCGTTCGAGTGCAAAATTTGAATATGCTATTTGAAAGTAGAGCCCCTGATTGTTGATTCCCCTGAGGTCATTACAGTTTTCGTGTGAACACACCCACCCCTCTTTAGTGGTCTCATCTCACTCATAGAGACCGTATTCTAATCAAGTAAATGCTTCGACATTTCCATTTTTCAAGCTATGTGTTAACATCGTGCGCGACCTATATGACGTTAATTTCGTTCTGGATCGTCGGTTAACAAGTATACTAACACGAGGTAGTATATACATATACACATAATGTGCTTGTGGCGACTGTATAGGATCGGTATTAAACATAATATTATAACGATCACCCTCATGTTACAGCTTCAACCGTCCGTAAAACTAGACGTTACTATAGTTAAGATATTAGAATATTTTTGCATACCTACTACCTTTATATAAAGCAACTTTATACACATAAGTCCTTACTAATATGATAGAGGAAAGCTTTGTTTGTACGAGATGAGCTTCGAAACGACTATATTGAATGATTTGATTAAAATTTGGCACTAGCGTGTACCTGTAATGATTATTCAACAAGATAACTTTCATGCCTAAAAAATATAAACGCTTTATCAGGATTCTCCGTAGCGCTGGTCGCGGGAAATTCCAATTATATAATCTGTCATACTTTTTATCAAAACAGACGGTCAAAATATGGACATCGTTTAAGAATAACACTAGAATGCTCAAACATGCATGATACGTGGTCGCGCCGCGCATCTGTCTCCACTCCTGTATCAGCAAGCGGCCTAACATACACTACACAGTACTCGGGGCCCTCCAATAAACGCCCTCACACAACAATCACAGCGCGTGGCCGTGGATGTTAAACGATAGATATTGCTGCATAACTTTATTAAACTGCGGAATCGATGTTGATTCGATGGTTAATTAAATAGAAACAATTGCCTTAACTCGATGCAGTGTTTGTCTTTTGAAGTTCGAAGATTCATTGTCGACCGATATCGCTTAACAATAAAAATGCATTTTCAACTTTTAAGAGAGTTTAAATGTCATAGCGAAAAATAAATGTAAAATTGCTGAAGATTAACTTACTGATCAATCAGCTCATGCACAAAAAGTAGAGCTAAACCGCAAGACACATTCTGGAGAGTAACGAATGTAGAGATGCCACATACTTTATGTAAAGACTATAATAGAAAGCAGCTATAGCATATTATAAATGATTTGTTCAAGTATATTTAAGTGAATCTACAGCAAGACATCGCCCCGTCGCAGCGTCGAGTGGCGACCGCGGGTGCACGCGCCGGCCACGCGCGACTTCCACGGCGGCTATTACTTAGCATTACACATCATTAATACGACACACTCTACGCACAGCTAATTCACATATTTAACCCACTTCAAGGGGACCAGTGTTATTAATAATAATGTGTTGTTAAACCCATCGATAAGCACATATGTAGAGCGCTGGCGGAAACTTTAGCTTGGAGCTTTATAATATTATGCCTAATTCAAAGCCCCTGTTGCGTGACATTTACTCGTTTCTCCTTTCTATATAATTGAATAAGTATTGAGATTGAGGCTCTAATATTGAGTGTTTCCCGATTCTCGAGTCCTAAACAAACCTAAGTTCTTCCCGGCCACGGCACTAGAATACAACGTACGTAATAACGAGTGACGTAATCATTAATTACCCTCCCTCGACACACATCGGCTAAACAAATCTGACATCTCAATTAAACGGTGCTTCTCCCCGGGGGGTGAGGGAGGCGGTGGGGGAGGGGGCGGTGTTTGCTCGGCGGTGGCGGCGGTCATCCGAGCCGAAAATGAGCGAGTGTTTGTGAGTGTCCCGGCCGACGAGTAGCGGGCAAACAGAGGGTCGCCGTGTTTACCCGACTGACTGCTAGCTCCTCAGCCCTCACCTACTCCTGCGAGTCAACATCATCATCGGGGACAGAGCTAGCTACCGAGCCGTAAACGTCGTTTACGTCCGTCCCCAAGGTCGGGAGAATATATCTGCCATAAAACAGTTTTATGGTCAATAGAACACAGAGGAACGATAGAGCTACAAATCGGGGCTCGTGTTCGATAGCTCGATGCGCGATGTAGTGACATTGTTTACATTATTTTATAGGTTTTCTTGCACGCATCAGGCGATGGTGATCGGGGTCGGGTGTAATTGCGCAGTCTCCTCATTAGGGCGTCGCCTTCACCCGGCCGCCGGCGGGTTATCGGCGCGGTGGCCGGTGAGTCACGCCGTGTGTACTAACACTACTAACACCACTAACTAATACACACTAACCACTAGCGCATCACCGATTACGGTCTAATCGCCGCCTGCCTCCCGCCGAGCGTCCCGCTGCGCGACATCTTTAACCTTCCAAGTGCAACCATAGATTAGCTAAGGATGTGGGTTTAAGACCTTACTGAAACTTAAGGAATACGCAAACTTTTGTATCAACCGTAGCACTAAGCTAACCCAAAAGCAGAGAGCTTTTGGGCTAAAAGCTCTTGTTCTATGAATCGACATGATTAACTTCTACGTGCATGGGTAGATACTGTAGGAGGACTTCTCGATACCGATTACGAGCTTTTACTCTGAAACATTTTCGACGGCATTTTGTTGAACTTAATGTGATACGTGTAATGTTGTTTATTGTGAGTTTGTGCGCGCCTTTTTTGGCTTTTACGACTAACCTCGTTCTTTTTAAACCGCTCGTACTCGCTTGGGACGATCTGTAATTTGACTTTTAAAAGGATGATCCTATTAGGAACAAAAGCGAATGGGAGTGCGTCGATACTTTTAACGTTAATTTAAGCATCTTTGCAATTGATCGAATCAAAAAAGTGGAATGCTTAAATTAGTCGTAAAATTAACGAGCGAGTAACGTAATGCACAGTATTTTGTACTCTAGATGGTGCTGTTATGATCCAGTATGGCTAGGCAGGAGGTGCACTCTTTGTGAGCGCTTTAGTTTTTCACACGCACTGAATATGGTAAAGCGCGCGAGACGCGCACGAGTTATTGACGTTCTCGATGGGAAGCCGAAGACCTGGCTGAATATTCTAACTTTGACCCAGTTGCCGGCGTAATTAGGTTTACGGCGTTTATGTTATAGATAACTACTAAGTTACGAAACAATCGGTCGGTCTATCGCGTACGACTCGTGACTCTACTTCCCAAACAATGACTTCTGTTCTATCCGCTCTCCTTAGCTTTATGGGGATGTATTATGATACGTTTAGGTCGGGATCTCCCAGATGAGTGATGATTCAGTATTTTGGCGTCGGTGTCAAATCAAAAAAAAATGAGATTGAGGTTAAATGTCAGGTCGTCCATATAAAGGCTGGTACGCGGCCGTCGGTCGAGCCGGGGCATATCAATACAATAAATTCGGTTCGAGCGATAACCCCCGCCCGAGGAAACCCGACACGATACACGACACTCGACAGATAATCGCGGTACTGTGGCGGTACTGTGGCAGTACACTTCAACACACAACCATCGGCGGCTTGCAACAGCTATCTCCCAGCGGCCTATATGGGTACAACCTTAAACGACGAACAATAGTACCGGTGCGTAATCTTACGGCTATGATATGGAAGTATTGGCAATAAGGTTTCATTAGACTGGCGATTGCCAATTGTTAGCCTAATGAACGATAAAATTACTGCTCAAATATGTATCGTAAAGTAAAATATACGATGGCCGACAGTAGCAAAAGCAACATTATTATAGTTCAGAAGATCTGTTAAAATATCTTAAACCAAATGCAGCTTGTAAATGTGCCGTTTCCCACTTTTGTGAGAAACTGTACATTTGTACATTTAAATCGTAATTTGCTGTCTTTATCGCGGTGTTAAAGCAAAAAATACACATTGAAATAGCTGCGAACGAGAGGCATTTAGTAACCAGACTGTCAGACATAAAGCATGTCTCCCAATAGATTTGTACTCAGTACCTTCCCTTTTAATCTTTTTTGTAAATTAGTTTTAGTAGCGCCAGAACCATACGCTTTTCTGGGATAAAAGGTATCCTATGTCCTACTCCATACCTAAATTCAGCGAAATCGGTTGAGCGGTTTAGGTGTAAAGAGGTAACAGACAGACACACTTTCGAATTTGTATTATTAGTGAAGTACGAAAGTATGGATGACCAGTTAGCGAGCAATATGTTACATACATAACATGGTAATGAGCTCCAGGTGTAGAGTGGACATCGAAGGCTACCATATAGTGATTTATCTTGTGGGTTATAATCATGATATCGTATAAAGCAGACATAGTATTTTGTGAATTAGCGTTAACGTCATAGTATTTGGTCAGGTGCGCCCCGGCCGACCAATAGCGACGCCCCTTTTACTGACGAACGTGAGTTTATGTGTTTACTTGTAATATGATGACTCGTTCCAATTTATTTTTCGATATCTACGACGAGGATCCATTAATTATTTTACTGCTTCCCAGAAACCGCAGTCATTTTGACGTCATTACCTCAAACTATAGCGCGAGAATCAGTATGAGATTCAGCCAAATGCAAGTATAGATCAACAGTACTAGCTGGAAAGGTGTTTTCGACCTCTCTCGCGCACTCTTGGTTGCGGATGCTTTAAAATGTCAGTCTTACTCCTGCTGAATCATCAAGGCAACTCGATCCCAAATTAAAAACTATCTGGAAACTTATGCAACTTGCGATGTGGTAAACTACGATAACAACTAACAAGTGCATGGAATATTGATAATGTCAGCACTAAATTTTACTGTCTAGTTTGGGTGCGGGCACCGGGCTCGCTACAACGGTTCCTCTCAAGCTCGGCGGTGGGGAGCGGGCGTTGGAGTTTTGCAACAGTCGGTAATCGTGATATGAACAATATTAATTAACGTCGAGATAAGCAGTCCGAGGCGATGCGCGTAGTAACCCCGGCCCGGGGCTATCGGCAGCTATCGGCCGTCGGGCGATGTTTATAATTAATAATGATTAACGGCCGCGGATTATTTGTTTACTCGCCCGCTAAATATTGCGGAGGGACATGCGACCGCACTTGTACAAACACGCGCCTCGAACTGCCGACATGTGTGACACGATCGCCTGTCGTAGGATGCTTCCTTCGATACCCTCCCACCGCGGTGTTGCCCGACAGTCCTGCGTCGACGGACTCACATTAGGACCTATTACTGACCGAGCTCTGGTTCCGCTAAGGGCTAAGCAGGATGTTTTGTCAACCACGCAATATCACAGGCTGGAACTCGCGTCATCAAACACCGAATTTGAAACGTAACGCCCACCCCCCATTGGGGTTCTTTAATTACCTACTTCAGTCTTACTATAAGCTACGCATCAGCTACGATTCCTGGGAAGATTTCTTTAGTTACGTTAATACAATTAACAGGTCTCGGTGTTATCTAAATGGGCCCATCGCTTAGCGAGTGGCGTGCAGCGAGCACCTATTTGAAAGTGCCCGCCGGAGGTGACATATCGGTGGACATTATCATCGAATGGACGACCTCGGCATGGATCGCGAGAGTTATTGGCCGCTATGGTCGCCAGCGCAGACCGACACGACTTTTATTTGCGATACCGAACGGCAGGATAACTCGAGGTATTGTTTATATTTTATATAGTTATATTTCGATCGACAACTTGGGCTATCGTCATTCACAAAAATATCGTCGAAAACAAGTTTTTATACGAGCGTAATTTAGCGTTTGTTTGCATAGCTGAATAGAGAGGTTATCCTTATAAAAAAGTAGGTATTTATAAAAAAATAAACCAATAAAATATTAAAGAACAAAACTATTATTTACTAAAGCAATAGAATCATCGTTTGATTCGTCGAGATATTTATATGTATTATATATTTGGTATAACCTAGTTACCACCGCTAAGTCCTGACCAATCTGCAGTTTCCCGTGGGAGTTAATATGTAAGCCTAGGTTTTTATATTATAACTAACGGACCCGAAATACATCGTCTTGCCGGTCTTGGTTTGTGAATCTAGCCCATTCTCGAATCCCCTAAATACCTACAAAAAATTCAAACCGCTTGGGGGAGGGGGGGGGGGTCAAATGCACACATACACACACACAAATATTATACATTTATTTTGAGTTATTATTTAGTTTATTTATGTTAGGAAAATGGATGAAATCAATGATTCGGTCATGAAGATAACAGTCCTAAGCGTTTAAGAACCACTGGTGTATAAGTTGTTAGGTAAGGTACTGTCAACCTTTTTTCAAGCTATTGTTAGTAAATAAATTATTATGTTAGATTATTATGGTCAACCAGGTCGAGCGCTTATGGCAGACCCTAGTCCGTACGTCATTGTTGTAGTTGAGAAACAAAAATATTTCAATGTGGTTCTGTACTCTGTACTCAATGTTTAATTTTACCGAAAAGTGTTGAAATTTTTTAGACTCGAGTTATTTATTCTCAAAAATATTTTTTCCGTTGTAATGTAGAAAGCAACGTTACCTATCTTGTGCGTGGTAAGCGCGCTGGTATCACCGAATCTAAGCACGCTCCTAGCACCTAGCGGGAAGTGGGGCCTGATGAGCTCTATTCACTGGGAGGCCGAGGCGTCACAATAGACGTACAACTTTCCAGGGGCTTCGTGACGGACCATATCCGGCGGCGACCTTATAAAGATACCTCATTGCACGTTTTCGTGTTCCCTCCAATGCTTGCTGACAAGAAAACATTAGTAACAAGAAATCAAGTAACATGTCCTGATTTCTGTGAGAGTAAAAAACACTATCAAAAGCCTGGTAGTTTTGACTATATGGTATACTCAAAACTTTTATTGTTACTGTTATTTAAAAATTTACTATAATAAGGCCAGACTTTAAACAATTATTATTTGTAATCTGTACATCATTATTTATATTAAGAATTTTGCTACAAGACACACATAACCATACTGCTAAAGGTAAGATTGCACACAACAGTATGCAATACATCAATAATCACTTCTATAGAACTTATGTTTGTATGAAGAGAAGGATTTTAGTGCAATCTCACCTGTGTTCTACTGCCATGTGTTGCTTGGTATAAACCGCTGAAAAGATTCCCTAATATGTGCTGTTTTTGTCATGTTTTTTTATAATTATGCAAATAAAGAATTTATAAATACATTTAATTAAAAAAAAAACATCCCAATTTCCAAAAAAACTGTGTACAATTAACCCATTGGTTAAGAATTTAGTACAATTAAAAACTGATACTAATGTTAATACTTTATTAAGACAATAGTTTGGCCAGATATTAATAATACAAATTAATATGCAGCCCAAACTATGTAGCCAAACAGTGAGCTTCTGGTTGACAATCAATTGGCAACAAATATGACAGCTAATAGATTCTATTGTGTCAATCAAGCCCGGCCTTGAACTGGATAAACAAACTGTACCTACACTGTACACACCAAGACTGACTCAACGGGAAGTCAAAACTGACAACATTGGTTACTATGTTGTCAGTAAATTAGGACACAAAATATGGAAGATAGATCAAGATTATCTCTTTATCAAGTGATAAATATAAAAATAAAGATAATAAATAAATCAAGTTACGAGATACAATGAGAACACTAATATAAAATTATATTTTACATGTATAATGGGGGAAAATTAAAGAGAACCAGTTGACGGTTCTATGTCATTTGGTCGGAATATGTCAATTCTATGTAAGTCGTGATAACGCAACGGCACCGGTTTCCGACTAGGTTCCTCTATCCGACCATTTTGGTTTTTATTAATTAAAACATGTAAATTATTGCGCGAAATCCGTGAAACCGAACACATTCAATTCAGTATATCTCGACGTACGTCAAGTGTCTTAACTTGTGTTTCAAATGTTAACGAAAACTCTGTCATTTTAACTAAATCTAGCAACGGAGTTGATTAACATAAATTGGTGAAAACAAACATCTGGGTTTTTGTGAAGAACACACTGATAAATTTGTCATTTTTTTACTTTATACGTTTTATTGGTGTCTTAACACTTTTAAATTTCAATATACAATAAAATTTTCTTTTTTTATATATTTATCAACTAATTAATTTTGGACGGAATGAGGAGCCCTATAAAAAATAACTTACTCCCAATACCAACCATTTAGTCAGTATTGGGAATTTTGCATGTTGTAAATGAAACTAATTTTCTATTATTCGTCTTGTTTTGTGTTTAGTTTTCATATACTTAATACATTTTTTGTAAAATTCGTTTTAACATGCACTCTTTTTCTATTTATTTCCAATTAATTTCCAAAACCTCTCTGGCTTTAAAACCCAATACTGTATTAGAGATAATTGCAAAATTACAATATTGTTCGATTGTTATATGTGTGTGTCAAATAAAAACATGCTAAAAATCTTAAATAAATTTCGGTTTAGAGAACTTATTAGACAAATATGGGATTCGTCGGAGTCTGGATACAATTTGTTTAGCACCTCCATGTTTCCGTCCTACTACGGTGCTTTTGGTTTCGGTATTTTTCTTTAGTGTTTATTTCAGGGGTATCATCATAAATGATAAGAAAAGGTTAAAGCATTTGCATGAAAATAGCAAGAGATGCACTAAGAGTTGTACGAGAGAACAAAGTCAGTGTAAATCAGGGTGCAAAAGCATACAATGTTATATGACTTTGCACCCTGATTTACACTGATTTTCTTCTCAAAAACAATGATAATATTGTTGTTTTTCAGTCTAATTAAAATAGTAAGGAGATTATTTTTGGTATTTCTGCATCAGATTCCTAATCAATGCTGGAGATATTACAATTGTGTTTTTTAAGAATTTTAAATCTATTTCTAGGTAAGTTGATTTTAAAAGTTAAGAATTGGCTGGTCGGAATCCAGCTTCATGGTGGTCGGATACACGAATATTTATAGTCAGTTGGTCGGAAAACTGTGCTTTCAGTTAATTTACACTTGTAAAAGATTAAATACGAAAATATACATAGATAAACCATTATAAAAGACAATTATGTATAAATTTTCAAATTTTAGTTCATGATCTTTCAGAAAATCATATGTTTTAATGAACTCTAGAGTTTTTTCTTTATCTTTCGAAGGGTTCATTTAGCAATATCAATCAGTGGTTGGAATTCCGTGCCTTAGCGTATCCACGATTTTTATCTGTTTCAACTTCTCTGATTGTACATCTATATATTAATATTTGAGCAGAAAACTTCGTACATCTTTTTACACAAGATGTGTAGATGTAAAAGCTGAATCTTTTCCTGGTTATAGTGTATATGGATGAGTGTGGAATACCTATAATAATCCAAAAAATCTTGCATATTTTTAATAAATAAAATGATATGCTCACAACAATATTTTGACATGACATGATAATCATACACAAATTACTCTTTTGTTTAAGGTTGAAGTTGTGTTTTTTTTTTAATAAAATTCAATGCCCTGTTAGGATTAAACTTAAATGACATAGTAATATTTTCCAGATTGTATAAAAAACTTCTATATTGTGGTTTTCAATGGTAGGTAGGATGCTGTATATGCATGTATATAGTATCCTGCCTACCATTGAAAATTGTGTTTCATTTTAAATTTACATGCTATTATACATAAACGTTACTTACTTTAAAATAAACAGCAGGTGTTTATTATCATAAAATAAATCAACTATTTTATTTAGATTACGAAAGCTTACAAGGGTTTCAAAACAAAAAGTTTTTATGTTGAATTGTACAAAAATGAAACTAAAATGGGAAAAATTTTATGTTTGTTTGCTTGTCCTTCCTTCATGCCCTAATGAAGCAACCAAGCAATTAAATTTTTGGCATAAGACAGAAACAGGCTACTTTGTGTTGTGAGACAAGCTATAGCTTTTTCCCAAAAAAGGTCTCAGAATACCTTTTTATAAAAAAAAACACATGGTAATTGCAATGCAAATAACTTTATCAACAAAGATACAGGCACCACTTAGTAAAATTGTATGGAGTTTATTTTCTTTTCATTACTTTGTTCTTTTTATAGTGGTACATTTAAATAGAATGAAACTAACATAACCTTTTCTTGACATTCGAGTTTAACTAGAACCATACCATAATATGAAGTTAAGCAAATATTTTAGTAATTCATTATGTATAATGCATCAGATGAGCAAGTTTACCACCAGTTTACATAATAACTTATAGTTTAATGTTTGATTCCGTAAAACATGGTTTATACGTCGAACCGTAAATAGATATTTGGCTACATAGCACAATGCTTTAGGCTACAGTCCCATCGCGCCGTCCGCGCCTAACTTGTGTAAATAAACAAATTTAAATTGTAAACATACACGTAAGGAGAACATAAAAACTGCGATTTGCGATCTATATCGCCGTTCGGGCGATCGAAACTACAAAAAAAGCTTCGCTTTATAGATACATTCGAGGCAAATAAAAAATACGCTTTGATGCCTCGATGAAAACGCTACTTCCGAGCTTAACATACAGCTAGTGAATGCTCATAATTTGTGCTCAGACCATAGGAGATGTATTGGTTTTAATAAAATAATACAATCAGATTTGTATGCAATAAAATCTAAAACAGCAACACACAATGGACAGCACATTTGACAATTGCTCCCATAACCAAAACATAGCCTTTACAGACCACAGTTCAGGAGAAAAAGGAACAAATATATCATAGTAACGTTACTCAGACCCTGTTTAGTAAAATGATAAGGTCTTAATCGGGCAAACCTGCACTTTCAATCGTATTTTGAAAAAATGTTGGTCGGCTACAACACTGAATATGGCATAACACGCAAACACTTTGGACGAATTTCACAATGAAACACTGCACTTTTTCGCGAAAGTTTATTTGGGGAACACGCGACGGGCCTCGATATGCATTTTCTCACTCACCTTGTTGTTTATTTGCTATTTTATTAAAACAGTTTTGAAAAACTTCATATAAATGCATAGGCTCGTCATCGCTCGTCGCCATTTTGGAATTTACTGTCCAAATAAACCATAGACACAAATTACTTTTGTCTTACGTTCCAAAGCACGGTAGCTTTTTAACTTGCATGATGATTAAAAATCCACAAATACTATTAGAAATTGTAATATATTCATACAGTCCCGAATGTATCAGTAAATAATAAATAATAATGATCAAATAACCATTATGTATTGGCGCAGGATTGGCGATATGGTTCGTCATTTTTTGTTATGTCTTTAAGAACGTGTTATGACTTATGGGTATCTTACCTCAAATAAAAGTATTTTATTTTCTTAACCTTGTGTCAAATTTCTATACAAACCGTGGCTGTCCACATTACGATAACAACATAACACTTTGTTGACAACAACTTAATTCTGTGGTTGACAATCGCGTTTTGTATGGAAATGACAAAAAAAACCATTTAATAAATTTGACGAGTTTTGGCGGAACGTGTAAAAGTAATGTTGTTTGTTTGTATTTTTCGCTAAATTTGTGTTGTCCCTCCAAAACTCCACTAGAAATTTTAGTGAAGCGTCTACCACTTTATTAAATCTACTGACTTGATGCTTTTACTGTACTGACGATTTATTTTGACTTTGACTAGACTTTAGACTAGACGAAATATTGTAACGTTGCTAAAATTATTTGACCAAGAAAATTGATTTCCCGCCTTTACTCGACACTGGCCATGG
>JAOTAV010000011.1:678305-696531 GCA_026546445.1 Cyclargus thomasi
TTTAATACTTTTATACTATACACATATTTAAGATTTTTATTATATGATACATATATTTAATACACATCCAAGACCCATGAACATTGAAAAACTTTTTGCTCCGTCGGCGGGATTCGAACCCGCGACCCCCGGCGTAAGCTACCAACGCGCTTATCAACTGAGCCACAGAGGTCGTCGTATAGACTAGAGACGCACGCAACTCCGCGCGGGAACCGGGATAAAAAGTATTCTATTTCCTTCCCCGGAACTCAAAGTATCTCCATACCAAACTTCAGCAAAATCGGTTAGGCGGCTTGGACGTGAAGAGGTGACAGACAGACAGACAAACAGAAAAGGTCGGCGATTATGTGTCAATTTTCGTAAAATCCCATTTTTATTAAAAATTAGTTGGTGCCCGCAACTTCGTTGCGCAAAAATTTGCATATCACGCGGGGACCGTACATTTTCCCGGCATAAAAAGTATCCTATATGTTGCCCAGATCTAATACCTAATAAACAAAAAAAAGGTTTATTCAAATCCGTCCAGTAGTTCCTGAGATTAGCGCGTACAAACAGACAACAGAGATCTTTTTTTGTAGATTTGTGTTCTATTACTGTTCCTAAGCCCCCCACATTGATTAGTTTGCAAACATAGTGATTGTACAGACACGCCAAGTTTACTGTTTATATAGACGTTGATGTTTGACGAAAACGTCTTACTTAGCTAAAGCCCAGGAGACAGTAGACAAGATGTTTAATTTTTAAAAGGATCACCCAGCAAAACATACGGGAATAAGGAATATGCATGGTTTTTTATTATTTAATTTCATAAATCTTACGTTATTGAAAAACGATGTAGTCCAATCAGTTTTTTGATAAAATTCAAAACAACAAAGTTACAAGCTTTTAAAGTAGTCAGTTAGAAAGAGAGATCAAATTTATTATTTAGAGTCAAATTTCATAAGCTGCATACAAAGTTCATACCAAATTACGTTTTAAGAGAAAGAGATAGGTAGAAAACTTACATCGCTAATATTTTACTTATTTCTCAACATAATTCAGAGATTTTTTGTGATTCTATATATCTTTATTTCCACTATCATAATAATTTGCATTCAATAAATTTTGTTTTACACGCATATTCCCTATTGTAATAAGCGAACAAACCTTGTACAACCTAACTTAAATTAGCTAGTGAAAATATAAAACTATCAGATTATATTAAAATCTGATATTTAATTTGTCTGTCAACACATATGGCGACGTTTAGCCGAGGGATAACTGACACCAACGAATTAACTGTTAAACATATTCAGTTAAGTTAGATTAGAAATCTAATTTCATTAGAGATTGATTTAAATTGAATCTATATATATCAATACGCGAGCGGAAAACTTCGTGCCCCTTTTTACGAAAGACGCGTTGATGTACAAATAAAAAAAAATTCCCAATTATAGTTGATATTATGGACAAGTGTGCAATACCAATATTATTTTAAAATATACTTTAATCTTACATATTTTTAATAAAAAATAAAATGTTACGCAGGCTACAACATGGATGATTAACTGTCAAAGTTAATCATCCATGAAATACTCTTCTGTTTATATTTGAAGTTTTTTTTTAATTAAATTTAATGGTCTGGTATCGAGACTTTTACGTAAAATTGAAGAAGAAGTGGTTAAATTGAAAAATATTTATGGTCGAACTTCGACCACAGAGCGACCTCTAGTTATTTTTTTTCTGATACCAATAATTAAGAGAAAGGATCTTTTTTTTGTATTTTTCTAACGAAGTAACTTAAAAAATACTGTTATTATTTTTGTCTATTACGTATTTGCTCAAGATTGGCGGTATGATTCATTAACCCTGAGTCAAATTTCTATTCAAACCCAGATTGTCTGCAACAAAGTGACAACACAACACTTTGTTGTCGGTCGCGTTTTGTATAGAAATGAAAAATTTTTCGACAGAGGGTAATGAACCATACCGCCAATCCTGACTGAATTCACAATAAGCTATTATAATAATAATATCAAGAAATTTTTCCAAACCCGAGTGAATTATCTTATTCGTAAAACAACGGTTAACTTTTCGTAATAAACCGAGGCTCAAAATTTTAATTTAATTTTATCAGATCAAAGTTAGTCATAATCCGCATAACCCTTTGATTCCTAAGTATTTTATACCCTGGTATTAATTACCAGATTGTTCACGCGGGGTACAATCGACCCCTTACGGAATATTAATAGAGATAAGGGTTAACGAATGTTCACAGTATGGATGTATGTGGAAGAAGTGAGACGTGAATCGGGAATCACGCATTAAATGCTTAAGTAGAAACATTGTGACCTGATGCAAAAATAATTAATTGCCAAAGAATTTGCATACCTTAATATTAATAAGTTAAATATCAAAATGATTTTCAGATTCTGGCGTTGAAATTATTGGAGATAGAGAACTGACCACCTTATTCATAAAAATATTTCAACAATGTTAAACTAATGTCTGGCTTACATGTAATATGTAGATAAATAGGTAACTAAATTTTAAGTGTATGTCAAAACGTATTTAAGTAGTTAAGCTCTTTAGTTGACTCAAAACGGACGATCAACAAGGTACTGAAGTCGTAAATTCTGTCATCAAATTTGTTATTGATGAGGTTTTGGAGAAATAAATTATTCAAATACCTACTACAAGGAGCACGACGAAAAACTGACCACGAATACGCCACTACACTTGTGAATTTAACTAAATTTTGCTGAAATGAACCTGTCCAAACGTGCCAGTGACAACCCCCGCTTACCAACTTAACAGAAACATTTCTAATTATCTGGTTAAGTAGTAACAAAATTTTATCTTGCAACTTGCTACAAAATTTTGTGTTTACAGGAAATTAATAACTTAAAATTAAGTTAAGATTTAGTTACCTACTTATCTACTTTACACGTGTAAACAAGACATAATCAGTTTAGCTATCTCATTTTGTCGTGTGTCGCTTAAATATTTTTAGACACCCGCAACTTCGTTCCAAAAATATTCGCTTATCGCGCTGAAACCATACATTTTTCCGGGATAAAAAATACATATACATTTGGCACGAAAAACTTTTCAGCAGTTTGGTCGCGAAGAAGAAACAGACACACAGATAGATACACCTTTACAATTTTTATATTATTTTGCTTATGTTACATTAGTCTGCACGAAATGTAAAATAATAATTAATTTAAGGTAGTAAGAGAGCAAAATTATAACTTAAATAAATAGAAAAGGAATCAACTAATTACTAAAAATATATATCTGAAACATAACATACACCACTTTATTTTCCATTAAACATACCAGATAATATCAGGCAATAATCCGATCGCTACTCATATTTACTCATTCACAAAGCTGTCGCCAACATCAAAATTATTAACGAATTTACGACCTCCATTAACGCACGTCACTAAAAGCGTAATCAAATAAAATATAGCTGATACATCTTCAATATTCATGAAGATATAACCGCGGATCATTCGGCTGGAGTAATATTTTTCTCAATCACCATTAGTACGTATCTGCCTGCCTACCGACCTTTAACAATACGAGTGATAGCGTCGTACTTCTCGCTTGTCACCCCAAAATCTTTCATTACCGTTCCGTCTGCTACAGCATTGTCACCTCTATTTCCTTCTCCGTTGGTTCCAACTTGGAGTCCACCGATGAGATCAGTTTGGTCAATCATACGCCGAACAATTTCGCAGCAGAATGCCGAATATGTCGACACTTCACTTTTATTGTATCGAATAATAGGGGTGTTCTTATAGCCGTTATCACGTGTTTGATCTAAAATGATACTTGCTTCTACTTGTGGGGTGTATTGTGTATTGTCAAACGAATGCTTTAAATCTCACTGATAATCCTAATGCGTCACCTTTTTTGGTTAGCGAATTTTATAATTCCCTTTGACTGTTATGGATATTGGAAGTCTGGTGTTTTGATCGTCTTTTATGGTTAGATTTCTTTTGATTCTCTCAGAGATAAACTTAAAGAGATAGGTATTCTTACTGTTGCTTCTCAATACGTTTTTGACAATGTAATGTGTGTTATCATATGTAAGATATTGTTTTAGCTTACAATTATTTGTGTAACTAAAACAATTATTGTTTGTTACATTAGATTTAAGACATAATATTGTTATTAAAGATGGAACCGTGCGAGTTTCTTACGCCGGTTCTTCTCGCCGGGTTAGTTCTCGAATCGGTGGTAGGCACCTCAGTTTCGACGTTCAGAAAGTGTAACTTAAAGTACTTATTTTAAATAAAGAGATTTTCATTTGATTCGGTCAATTTCAAATAGAATTTGTCACCTAATATTAACTATATTAGGTGACAAATTCCCTTTTAAATTGACCAAATCAAATCCAGACCAGACCAAATCAAAATATAATTTTGATAATGCTGGAATGCTAATACTATGTATGAGATTAAAATTTACTATACACACAAATGATCAAAGATCAAAGTAAAAATTCCTTAAAAATATTTTTCAAAAAAAATGAAGGTTATGCTTTTAACGATATTGTCAGAACATCTCACTGTTATTCCAATAGCGGCTTAGGATAGCTGTCGATTCACGCTTCTAAATGGGACTTTTCCGAGATATTTCTTGAGATTCATAAAATAAAAGACCAATAGATTTCACGCATCAAATCTTGAAGACGGTAAGCAAACGTAGCGTACATTCAGATGGTTCAAATCGTTCTTCCCCAGAGCCAAGTAATCAACAGACATGTCATTTGTTTTAATCGAAAATGTTATTTAATAAAATAATAATAAACTTTGTTCCCATCTTTAATAACATTACAAAGCCAATTTTTAAACAAATAAGTAAAAAACGTAAAAGAGATATCATCTAAACTTATAACTAAATACAAAATAGTTCCCAATAATACAAAATAGCTAAACTTATAACTAAATACAAAATTTGATTTGAAATATTGTTAAAGTAAATCTTTTATTTCTGGTACTCTATATTTTTCAGCGCAATCATTGTAAGTCAATTCTTCCAACAATTTAAACATATACAAAATCAATACAGTGATATTTAAAATGTCATGTCTTATCAGCACGATAACGGTTACTTCTTCATAACTTAGTTACAAATTTTGATAATCATTAACAACTAAACTTTAATTGTGATATGCCATATCTAATTTACATCCTCGTCCCCATTTTCCGTCTCAAGACATAACCATTTCCTATTCTCGTATAAGTATCATCCGTCGAATACAAGTCTGCGAACTGACGTACTATCAAAGCACAATACGTTATAAATAGCTGGCATTATATCAAAAACTATATCGCTCTGCGTCTCAACCGTCTCTACCGCTATCAACTTAAGGTCTAAAATACAACATCGAGGGGTAACGTTAAAATTGTTTTGTATCTAGCATTTCAACTTAGCCCATAACCTCCCCGCTGCGAAAGGTAAGGAGCAATGGTTTTCGATAAATTGTGTATTATTTATGTTTTCGGTGGCGTCGTCGGAGATTATTAGTTTGGCGTTAGTAAAATATGACGAGCATTTGTCCCATAGATAATGGTTTTGAGGCTTACATAATTTGATAAGACAAAGTCTCGTCTTCCGGTGCGGACTTTGAGATATTAACGTACCATTTGCCTAAGGAAATCTGTTTTATTAGTCCTATTGTATAGCGTTTTGTTGCTGTCTTAGCCTACCTAGTAGATTTTACTGGTGTATTGTACAAAAAATATTTTCGACTGGTTTGATATGGCAGGTATCATTCCAATTTATTTTGGAAAAGTTGGTCATTTTGAACTTAACCTCGGAGTAATCGTTAAACCATCGTTGAACATACAAATATATACTGATAAACATATTGACTTGAAACCTTTTTCACTGAGGGAAAATATCATCTAAACCTATTTCCAAACTTTGAAAGAAATCCAAAGTTTCTTAACAACTTGATTGTTCAATTACTTAACCATGGGAAACAAAATGTCTTTTTGGATACACAAATATAAAACGGGTAGTTTCAAATATTTTTTTTATGTCACCCAAAATAAGTATCACGTGACTGGGTATAATTTAAATAAACACACTTAGTTAAAGCGATTGTTGGACACAACAGAGGATTTTGACGCGATTTACTTGCCCCAAATAAATGCTATTAAAGTTGTTTCCTTACTTAAATAAGTAATAGTGGGGTGATAATAATAAGAGGATTAGGGGGACATGACGTGTAGGAAATTCAGAGAATAGTTTGTTTGGAAACAAACTAATTGAAAAATAAGTTTTTTTCTGACATTTACGGGGCAAACGAGCTGATGGGTTACCTGATGGTAAGCAACCGCCGTCGCCCATGGACACCCGCGACATCCGAAGTTAAAGATAACTAGTTCTTACGTCCGCGTGAATCTTTAGAAAATATATCGTTTTTAGGAACATTTTTAGCTCGGCTCCTACCTGGTCGTAGCGTGATGATAGCCTTATAGCCTTAATCGATAAATGGACTATAACACAAAAATTTATTTTTATTTCCGGCCAGTTCAATCCCTAATCTTTGGCTAGCTGTGAGTTTTAGAATGTCAATGTCGACTTTAATAGAATGTGGCTATTATTATAGTGTTTATTATAATCTATATAATATTATAATCTATACAAATATTATAAAGCTTTGATTATTACAATTTGTTTGTTTGTTTCTCTCTAATCTAATCTCGGGAACTAATTGAAAAACTATTTTTGTTTTGGTTAGTCCATTTACCTATAGAGGCAGGCTATAGGTTATATAACATCACGCTTCGACCAATAGGAGCCGAGCAGTAATAAAATATAAATGTTGTAAAAATGGGATTTATTTATAACTACTTGGTGTCCGCAACTTTGTTGCGCAAAAGTTTGTATATCACGCAGGAACCGTACATTTTCCCGGGATAAAAAGTATCCTATTTGTTGCCCAGACCTAATAACTATGAAACAAAAAAAGATTTATTCAAATCCGTCCAGTAGTTCCTGAGATTAGCGCGTACAAACAGACAAACAGATAAATACACAGACAACTTTTTTTTTCGATGTGTGTTCTATTACTGTTCATCAGCACTTGTTTTGATTTGATTGATTACACATTGATTATTTTGTGAAAATATTAAATGTACAGACACTCCAATTTTACTGTTTTATTGTATGTATAGATTGATTATTATTTATTTAAAAAAAATATCTAATGTACAGACACCCCAATTTTACTGTTTTATTATATGTACAGATGATTCACGCAGACGTTGTCACGGGCATCAGCTAATATCCACTAACTTTGTTTGACTTAATTAATATTCATGTACTTATAATTAAGTATCCACTTTAATAGGAATATCGTGACGCATTACAAAAGCTTAAACCACTAAACATGAAAATTACGAAACGAACAAAAATATTTCCTACCTTTGACACGTGGCTTTGGTCATTATGTTGAATTACTTATGACGAAATTGATCTGTCATAATTGACGTATCAGTTGCAACGGCAATTGCTGCCTTATCACTGTAGTTTAAGGTTCATTTTCTTTTGACAGAATTCACGACTTTCACCGAGTATTTTTTTAACAAGAAAAAGTGTCTTAGGGCATTTTTTTTTTAACTTTTCTCTTCGTAATGGATTGTAAAGAAACAAATATACAAAAAAAAAACAAAAATATATATATATACGCCCGCAGAAAGTATATTGTAGATACCAGTTTACAATTTCGCCGCTTCACTCAGCGCTCCGATAGCCGTGATCGTCTAGTGGTTAGGACCCTACGTTGTGGCCGTAGTAACCCAGGTTCGAATCCTGGTCACGGCAGTGTTCAACACTGTTACGGCGGAGCATTTGTTTTTGCGTTTTTGCTTTTTTTATATTTATTCGCTGATAAGAAAGTGATTTTAAGAAAAGAAAATAAATTATTGGTCACAATTTACAAAAACTAGCAATCAGAAAAGTTTTAACATAAGTCTAGTGACAAATATGATAAAAATGTTATATTGTATTATTTAATATTTAGAATTTAGTTACCAAAAATAACATTGCAAAATTTTAGTTAGTAGGCATCTAAGTTCTTTCAAAATAAAATCGCAAAACCGCAAACCGCCATTTGGTTTATTTAAAAAAACTGAAATAAATAATTATTAATTATTATATTATTTAGATATAATAAATAATTATTATATTATTTAGGTACTAACCCGTCGTGAGCAACGTCAAATTAAAAACACCATAATCGTCCGTGGGATAAATTTATGACAAACTTTTTAGTCCTTCTTAACACTCGCGAAAGTAGGACGAATTAATAATCTTGATCCGCGTCTATTTATGCGGGCACATTGTCGGCCAATCGATCAACTTCACTGTAATTGCACTCATCTGCATGTTAATTCTAACGCCCTTTATACGTGAGCATGTACAGTTGAATAGAAAAAATTGGAGTAAATTTATTTTTGTGTGTTTTTTATGTAAATAACACAAAAGATATTAAAATTAGTATTATTTTTACATTTGGTTGTACAACACATTCTCGAATATTTTCAACATCGGCTTTGCTTTGTAATTAAAAACTATTAATTATAAAAATAACATATTTATCACCAAAGTAATTATCAAGTTATGGGAAATTTTAGTCTTTTTTCATCAAGTAATTTTTATATTTTATTTTATGAAATAAAATTGTTACAAATTTTTACTAATTTTAATGATAATAAACTTATAAATAAAAAAAATATTTTTTCAAAATGTCTTAACATACATTGCTTATGATTCTGTCGCAGGCGTTCCAAATCGTTTGGTAAATAAAAAAAACTTGAAAACAGCTAAGCCGATTTCGCGTAAATTAAAATATATTCTTTTTTGTTGAATTTGTTAATGTCAACATATGAAAAAAGAAAATGACATGGAAAATAAGAAAATTTGGGAACGATAAATTTAACTGTCTACTGAATTAGTCTTGTTGGACCTAATAATTCTGTGGACAGGTAATAGACCACCACTTTTGAACCACATTCATGTTTTTTATGTACTCATTTGTTGGGGCAACTAGTATTGTACTAAAGTTGTTTTGCAGAGCTAGCATCGCCAACGTCCATACCACGTTGAATACACCGGTTCTCGTCCGATCACCGAAGTTAAGCAACGTCGGGCGCGGTTAGTACTTGGATGGGTGACCGCCTGGGAATACCGCGTGATGTTGGCTTTTTGATGAACAAATTAAATTTTATACGTTTTTCTGTTTTGGCTTTAAATGTCTGCTGTAATAGTTTTGCAAGAGCTCTTTTGATTGAAAAATATTCAGTCTAATAATAATTTTAAAAGTTTTACTCCATTTCTTTTTATGGATTACTCTAAAAGAAATTAATTTAAAACTGAAACACATTTTTGAACATGAGTGTACTTTAAATATTATGCATACCTCTATATCTAGATGTTAGGCTAGAATTTAGATATCAAAGTCTATCATGCGGGCTATTAATAAATATATTTGGTAAATTGTCTGCAATTTTCAAGACCCTTTCATCATTAATACAGGCTACTTAGGCTTATTAAAGGTGCTTATTATGACTGTTCATGTTAAAATTTTAGCGAGAATTTAATGGATGTAGGGTAATTTTTTTTTTAAATTAACACTAAATGGAAATCTATAAGTTGTCGGTTAAAGAGTGCATTGCTATTACAATAATATTAGGCGTAACGTTTGGTTTACACGTATTAAGTAGATAAGTAGTTAACTAAATTTTAAGTCACTTAACTTGCTACTCACTATTAAATGGTGTGCTTACATGCAATTAATAACTAAAAATTAAGTTAAAATTTAGTTACTACTTATCTACTTAATACGTGTAATCCAGACATAAGAGATAATTTCCGACTATTTTACGTGTCTCTTTGAAGTTATTTGTCGCAGTTTGTATTTTTTTCTCATCTAATTAATTCAAAATAATTCAATTTTAAATGATTACCATGCTATATAAAACAAAACCATCACAAAATTTCATTGTACAGATTTGAGAAATACATTTAATTTGAAAAATACTTTCCGAGATAAAACGCCCACTACCGCCGGGGAAATATGATCCCTTCTTTCGGCAAGTGATGCGTATACAGTTAATTAATGACTTAACCCTTTGTCTGCGAGACCAAATAAATCACCATGGGGTATAATATTCCCAAAGTTTTTGCACGCTTTTTTCGTTGCGAATTAATTGTATTGTCATTGGATTTGTTTTGTCATATCGTCTGAGCTATGTAAATTATCAACAGAATTTTTTGTGCAAATATTTTTTAAGTTTATTGTTTTTTAAATTTATCCTCAGTAACTTTAAAAACATTTTTAACAATTTATTTCCGACATTAAAAGTATCTAGTAAACGTTACTTGAGATTTGATAGCTTGAAGAAGAATTTATCGAAACAAAAATTTATTTGCTCACAATATTTTGATATAATTCCGATGACACCAAACTATATTATTTATTATGATGGTAATAAAGTTAATTAAGGTCAAATAGCACAAGTAAAAACCAAAGTTTGAAAACCTCTCCCCATTGTGACAAAACTGATTCATCTTAACCCGTCAACGCTGATGGATCAAGATATTAATGCTGAGAGCGTGGCGAATCTGACCATACCATAACCCCTCCATGCATATTAATTGCATCTGCCTGAGCTGAATACTACTGACTGATGGCGAACTAACCCCTAGTAATTAAAGAATTTCGTATTGCTCCCAAATTATCTGTGTAATATTACATAGTACTTACGCGTCACTTTGGATATATTTAGATTAGAAGTTTGATATAGTTACTAGTTAGTAGTCAAATATGTTTTGGTCTAGTAATGAAATTTTTGTGTTTTATAGCCTGAAGTTTTTTTATAGCAATTTCTTGCAAAGTCCTTAAGAAATAATATACTGAAATAATTTAAATAAAACAAGCTTACAGAGATAAAGAGTCGTACTTTTAATCAGAACAGCACCTTTTGATGCAAATAAATTAAGGTTCCCTCCAAACCTTATATTGGAGAAAGATTTCGGGGTTAATTCTCATACAAGAAATAAATAAAGGATGACACAACAAAAGCTGGTATGAAATTGTACCCACCCACATAGATTAATGACATCAACCGACAATGCTAAGCCGTTTTTTGTGCTATCCCTTTTTCGATTTAGCAGCAATTAAAAAGTTCCACAAAGCATCTAAAGGGTTAACTTCATTCGCGTATAATTGGTCTTGTAACAGAGGAGTGATTTTAGCTAAGCGTGTCCGATGTACCGTCTAGTGCTTCATCCGTCATTTTGATTAATCGTTATTTTTAACGTTATTCAAAATAATGCCTTTTGTTTTTAAATCTCTGTCTAAAGAATTATTTAGAATAACTTATATCCATTAATATTCTTATGTTTAAGATTAATTATTATAAAGTAATATATATTTTTTTAATTGTATATTTTTATAAATGCTAACATCAGATGTTGCTTGACAAAAAATACTAGGCGTATTATTGTTAAGGCAAGGAAGGTGTTCAATTTATGTACGAACTTTATTTAATACTATTTAGTTTAATACTTTTATTTTAAGTTTGTATTTAAAAAATAATGTTGATACTATTATTCTAGGAGGAATCAAATCAAATCAAATCGAATACTCGTATCAAGATCAATGCCTTATTAAATGCTGTTTACTAGATTTCGAGTCGCAAATTAAATGAATCGTTGATTTGTTGGACCGTAAGTTTTTTACGGAATAATTTACTTCGAGTTGGGGTCGCGTCGTTTTGTAATTGATTCAGCACGCTCGAGAACCAGGCGCCGGCGGAGGGTTAAGACCGTTTGTCCATCGCACGCCGTCACCGCCGACGAGATTGTTTCGCCCCGATAAAATGCCACTGCAAGACATTTTACATATTAATTCACATTTTGCTCAACATCGCTATAGGCCAGCGACAACAAAGACGCTAGAGAAATGTCGCTAGAAAATGAAACCTATAGCCTAAATCTTCCTTCTTCTTTATCGTTTCTCTTGTAAATATGTATGTGATGTCTGATATGTCAAATAAATGTCTATTATTATTATTATTATGTTTGTGTAAAGCATTCCTTGCTCACGGGCAATTAAATCCCGGACCTTTGGAAGGCATGCGTGGGGCTGAAGCCAACACGCAGAGGCCCCGTTACACAGCCGGCGACTCTCCCTGTCCGCACTATTGGAGTACGCCCAAGAATTATTATTATTATTATTATTAAATCATATATTGGCATTTTACCGGTCCAAAATAATCTCATTGACGGTGACGGCGTGCGGTGGACAAACGGCGTAAGACTTTTGTTCTCAAATTCAATCTCAACAAATACGTTTTAAAGAATCTCATTATTTGGTGATTTATTTACCTGACTCTCCTTAATTGTGGTTGAAGAAAGCGTGCAATTTGTTTTTTTAATTTTACATTATAGACATATTTTTCGTTAAAAAATATTCTTCATTATGAACAATGAAATAAAATTTACACGTGTAATTTATTAATGTTTAAAAAACATGCTAGAACCTGAGATTACTTATAACTATAAGCATAAGTTAAATGATTCTAAAACAAAAATTATTTTGAAAAAAAATTAAATATATTAAGTGAAAAAAATATTATATATTATATTAATAAACATTAAAAATATAAAAAGGAAAAGAAACACAAAAAGAATCCTTCGAGCCGGATTTGAACCAGCGACCTATGGATATCAGTTTCATTCATCTACAGTCCACCGCTCTACCAACTGAGCTATCGAAGGGATATGCGTTAGTACGAAATTGTGCTATACAATTTAAGCATACAAGGTTAACATACTTTCATCTTTATTTTATATATTTAAAATTATTCTTGTCGCGGGTAATCTTTGTACCTAGCTCGTTTGACGCTTCCTGTCGGGACTGATGACAAAAAAAAGTTATGTATTTTTTATTAATAAATAATGAAATCAATATATTTACGAAATATAAAGAATAATCATATTAATATTATGTATATTGACTTTTGATTGACTAGGTGTTAATCCAGGGTTTCAATTAACTACATACCTAATTTTATTAAAATCGCTTCAGCCGTTTAGAAGTAACAGACATAAAAAAATATTAATTTATGCTAACGCTACTTAATGCGCAATACGTGTGCGTGAAAAGCAGGACATAACTGACATTTCGAGTGTCTAGTTGAGCCGCAAGAGTAATACATACCAATGCTGTCAAAGTTTATGAAGACAACATTGGCGGCCCTGCCAGCGCTGGGGCTTAACAATGACCTCATAAACAGTTTGAAAAACTTGTGACCAGGGGCGACCGTACCTTAAGTACGCTCGTGCGCTGAACTATCAGATTAAAATAAAAAAAAAACTAGAATATGTTTTTTTATAATCATACACTAACTAGAATAACAAAGAAACTTTCCAATAATGACGAAAAAATTTGGTACTTCCCTTATAAAGAAAACATCTCGTGCGCTATGCCGAGCGCTCGGGGAGGGATAGTACAATTTGTATGAGGTGCGAGCCGATACGCCCGGTGCGTCGGTCCAGCATTGCTTCATACAAATGTACCGCGAAATTTGTCCGATTTCGTGCGCCGCACGGGGGAACCGAAGATTACCGAAGACGCCCGACCGTCCGCTCGGCTCGGCTCGCCGGAGCGGGCAGCGCGCTCGCGCCGGGAATGACATTAATGACCTTTCAGAGGGTTATTATGACCTCTTATTCCCAGCCAAGTTCCAGCCAGTCAGCAGTCACGTGACACTAAGTACGTGAAGTTTGACGTTCCCTAATGTCACCAACATGTTTAAAATCCATTCAGAGACACTAAACCAGTATTAATTCAGTTATTATTCTAATAAGTCATTGTAATACGATAAAAGAATAAGGCAATTGTTGGACGTATATTTAATTGCCTGGAACCATGCAGGTTTGTAATGGTCATAATAGCCCCCCAGAAAATAATTTGTTGTACCGTACAATAACAACCGCTTAAAAAGTTTTTTTTTCTCGCTCCAGTGAATGTGAAAATGTTAAAGAAATGGGTACAAGCGACGAAAAGGTGTATTTGGTGACAAACGGTAGTATATTCCTTTGAAAATCATGTTGACGTATGTATAGTGTTCTATGTACAATCAGAGAAGTTAAAACAGATAGAGATCATGTAATTTGGTAAGTTAGGTATGTCAAACTCAACCGACAGCTCACGACTTACATGGTATTGACATATTCCGACCAAATTACGTAGGTCCGTCAACTGGCTCACATTCAATTTGCCCCATTGTACATATTGCATATATACAAATAATATATATTATGCTATTAAATCTACAAGGTGTAACAAAATTATGTGACAATAATAATTTTGAGTAGCAACGCTGAAAGCGAAAGATTTTGTGTCTAACCACCGTTGTGTGTACTGTGTACATACACAACCCAGCATAGTTAAACCATCTCCACTTTGTTGTTCGCAGCTACCTATCTTAACTTTTTATTTGGTTCGAGGAAGTTGTGTGATTTTATTTCGGGCAACGGAATCTTGGTTTCAAAAACACTAACTTGCTTTTGACCTCTTCAAAAACCAAACCACGCTACAAATGCAACGTTTATTTTATTAAATACTTTAATCAGAATACCCACGAGGTAATGGCTTAATTGTAGTAATATGTAGTAATTTATGTTTATAACATAGTTTACATAATTTTAATGTACCATAATTGTACGTGAATTTCATTCTTCGGGTAGTTTATTATTTTAACGTCACTGTGAGCGAATTCACCGACGTCAATAGCACCTCTTTTTAAACTTTAATATCACAACACCATTACAATAATTTTTGATCACCCATAAAACCCAACCGTCCAAAAGATAGGGGCAATTAAAAACTTAGTTATATTAGATAGTTGAGTGCGAATAACAATAAAAAAAAAATAATACGTGATCGTCTTCGTCCGCAGATACCGATGTTCAAGTCGCCTACCAACATGAAGGTGTGGGGCGCGCACGGCGAGTTTTGCGCGCGCCATCAGTGGGAGGTGATCGTGGCGACGCTGGCGCTTCTAGCGTGCGCCGCCAGCGTGGAGCGGCACGGGCCGGGCACGCGTGCTGAGCGCTGCGCGGGCTGGGCGCGCGCCTGTCCCGGCCTCGAGGCCGAGTACCAGGCCGCCGACGCCGTCATCATGACCTTCGTGCGCTGCGCCGCGCTCCTCTACGCCTACTACCAGATCTCCAATTTGCAGAAGATCGCCTCCAAATACTTGCTCATCATCGCCGGCGTTTTCTCCACCTTCGCCAGCTTCATATTCACGTCGGCGCTGGCGAGCCTGTTCTGGAACGAGCTAGCGAGCGTCAAGGACGCGCCGTTCCTTTTCCTCCTGGTGGCGGACGTCGCCCGCGGCGCGCGCATGGCGAAGGCCGGCTGGAGTGCCGGAAAGGACCAGGATAAGAGAGTCGGCAAGGCTCTCTCACTGCTGGGCCCGACAGCGACGTTAGATACGCTTCTAGCGGTTCTCCTCGTCGGGGTCGGCAGCCTGTCGGGCGTCGAGAGGATGGAGCACATGTGCACTTTTGCGTGCCTCGCTCTTCTGGTAGACTACCTCGTGTTCGTGACTTTCTATCCCGCGTGCCTGTCGCTCGTCGCGGATTTTGCATCTGGAAGAAAGGAGATCGCGCCTGACAGCCCGTTCTCGGAGGCGGATTTAAAGCCGAACCCGGTGGTGCAACGAGTGAAGATGATCATGGCTGCGGGCCTGCTCTGCGTCCATCTCACTAGCAGGTGGCCCTGGACCAGGGAGAGCGGCATCATCGAGGGTTCGTTCAACGACAACTTCAAATCCACCGCGGATGGCAATGGGCTCTTCCACAGCTACGTGAAGTGGTTCTCCGTGAGCTCGGACTATATCGTCATAGCAACGCTCCTCTGTGCCTTAATAATTAAATTCGTGTTCTTCGAGGAGCAAAAGAATTGGATCATCGATATGAACGATCTGACGGTGAAGGAGGTGGTCCCGGCCGAGAAACAGCCGCTGTTCTCTATCGGCGAGGAGGAGAAGGCCGACATGGGCACCCAGACCGAGGAAATCAGTAAGGCCAACGAATCCCTGTGGCCCTCGCTGTCGCCCAGCTCGTCGGCCTCCATGCTTACGGCGAAGAAGCGCCCGATGGCCGAGTGCCTGGAGATCTACCGTTCCGAGGGCGTCTGTACTTCCCTGAGCGACGACGAGGTCGCCATGCTCGTCGAGCAGTCGCACATTCCCTTGCACAGATTGGAGGTCATCCTTTGCGATCCGCTGAGAGGCGTGCGGCTGAGGAGGAGAATTATCTCGAGTAAGTTCCAAACGGAGGATGCCGTGCGCCAGCTGCCCTACCTCAACTACGACTATAGTAAAGTCTTGAACGCCTGCTGCGAGAACGTGATCGGGTACGTCGGCATTCCCGTCGGCTACGCGGGCCCGCTTTACGTCGACGGCCAACCGTACATGATTCCCATGGCGACTACCGAAGGCGCCCTGGTGGCGTCCACGAATAGGGGAGCCAAAGCGATCGGAACGAGGGGAGTCACCAGCGTCGTGGAGGACATCGGCATGACCCGCGCGCCGGCCGTCAAGCTCCCCAACGTCGTGCGCGCGCACGAGTGCCGGCAGTGGCTGGACAACAAGGACAACTACAACCTAGTTAAGGAGGCGTTCGACGCGACGTCGAGGTTTGCCCGCCTCCAAGAAGTCCACGTTGGCGTCGATGGGGCCACCCTGTATTTGAGGTTCCGAGCGACAACAGGCGACGCCATGGGGATGAATATGGTCTCGAAGGGCGCGGAGAACGCCCTGAAATTGCTCAAAGAATACTTTCCCGACATGGAAGTCATAAGTCTGTCGGGCAACTACTGCTCGGACAAGAAGGCAGCGTCCATCAACTGGGTGAAGGGACGCGGTAAAAGGGTCGTGTGTGAGACGACAATCTCGGCCGAGAGCCTGAGAAACATCTTCAAGACCGACGCGAGGACCATGGCGAGGTGCAACAAGATCAAGAACCTGTCGGGCTCGGCGCTGGCCGGCTCTATCGGCGGCAACAACGCGCACGCGGCCAACATGGTGACGGCGTTGTTCATAGCGACCGGTCAGGACCCGGCGCAGAACGTCACCAGCAGCAACTGCTCCACCAGCATGGAGGCGTGCGGCGAGAGCGGCGACGACCTGTACGTCACATGCACGATGCCGTCGCTGGAGGTGGGCACGGTGGGCGGCGGTACGGTGCTCACGGGACAAGCGGCCTGCCTCGACATCCTGGGCGTGCGCGGCGCGGCCGAGCGACCGGCGGAGAACTCGGCACGGCTGGCGTCGCTGATCTGCGCGACGGTGCTTGCCGGCGAGCTAAGCCTCATGGCGGCGCTCGTCAACTCGGACCTGGTCAAGTCGCACATGCGCCATAACCGGTCTAACGTCAACGTCCAGAGCGTCTCCAGCCACAAGCTATCCGACGTCACGCTCAATGTGCCTCACTTATAACGGCCGCGCCCTGCCGTACCGATAAGTCTGATCGTATGAGTGTTAAAGAGTCTATTCGCTGTAAATTGTTATTTAATTATATATTAAGTTATTGTAGTCCGTAGTCGCGCGGGGCGGGAGGAGGCGTTTGTTGGTGTCGATCGATTACTTAATTTTAGCTTTAGATTATATTTTGACTGCAACGAATGGCCGCCCGGAGATCCCGATGATATTAATTCTACATCGTGTATTTAGGATTATTATAAAAAATAAAAATGTTATACTTATGCCGCCTTTGTTTTATTTCATGTCGAGATTAATTTACCAAATACCAAAAAAATGAAATAACAATCGTTGCTACATGCTATGTCCCTACAGGCTTTAGTAAGATTTTTGTATTATAACATGCTGCTACTTAGCGTTTTAACTACATACTATGTAGAATATTGTATTATTTTAATTCAAATTCATAATATATTGTTAGGGTCTGCTATAACAAAATGTTTGTAAATTAACATTCCCAGTGCTTGCACAGTACGAGTATATGCAACGCTAAACAAAATATAACACTTACTATAGTTAAATATGTTATTAAGTATTCCTTTGTATGTCGTAATATGATAAAAATCAAAATCTTTTAAATTAAAAATCAGTACTTAAAGTACACTTTCTGAACGTCGAGACTACGGTGCCTACCACCGGTTCGGGAACTAACCCGGCGA